>JAQQSW010013840.1:0-12229 GCA_028646575.1 Pseudocheirus occidentalis
AGAAGAATTCTATTTTGAAGTCATCATTTGTATAAGAGCAATGCATATTATAAGATTAATTCAAAGAGTAAAATTTAAAAGTTAAATGAGACCCTAGATGCTGCAAAGCCAGATATGTGAGGGACTCCAGAAGGGAGAAGGGGAGCCACAAAGGGTGTGGAATAGAACATTTTCAGAAACAGGAGGACTTGAGCTTACAGAATGTCAGGACTGGGAGTTGTGATGGAAACTAAAAAGAGAGAGGTAACAGTGCCCAGAGAAGAGGGGTCCTCAGAGCAAAGAGAGCCCCTAGGGCAGCAAAGGTCAGATATTAGAGTGAATTCCAAACCCCTGTAAGGTATTGGTGTGGTCGGGGTTCAGAGCACAGACATCATCTGGTGGGGAAGGAGTCGAAAATCTGAGAAACAGCAAGGATTTATGTTTTTATTTTTATAGGGAGGGGGGTCTTAAAAAGTTAAAAGAAATGTGGACTTTTCACAGGAGATCATTAATTAATCTAATCTAATTTTTTCTGGCAACTAGTGATGTATAAGGAAATTGAATTTTAAA
Source organism: Pseudocheirus occidentalis (assembly GCA_028646575.1). Classification (NCBI taxonomy): domain Eukaryota; kingdom Metazoa; phylum Chordata; class Mammalia; order Diprotodontia; family Pseudocheiridae; genus Pseudocheirus; species Pseudocheirus occidentalis. The sequence goes on from JAQQSW010013840.1 coordinate 550, forward strand.
AATCCTGAAAGAACAACAGCTCCCCCTATCTTTAACCCCAGCACCAAAAGGGATTGTTGAGCTTTTCTCTCACTTTTTTTTTTTTTTGGCTAGCAAACATTGCCCCTGAACCACAATGCAAGTAAACAGAAGAAAAGCCGATGCAAGGATTTCTTTCCTCAGTAAAGACTGATGTTTATATCACTTTTAATAAAAATGACTGTTGAGTAATATTCGGAAAAAGCTGAGACGTTCACTACAGAAATGGTTTTAGAGAAAAGTTTTCTTTTATGATGTCATCAGATTGGTACCTGACGTACCTTGTAATAATAATAATTCAGTGGATAAAATTTAAAAAAATAACTTCTCACAAGTTATCTTGATAACTCTTTTAAAAGAAATAACATTGCCTCAGTTTACCCTAGGATACTAAATGGTGTGGCTTTTAGATGTTTTCTTCAGTAATATTTAAAATAATTTAGAACAGATATGTAGAATTTCTGAGCCAGGAGTTACATCCTGGCTCTTATTGGCGACTAGAAAGCAAAGTCAAAATATGGGATTGAGGAGGGGAGCTGGACCCAGACTGTGAGGCCTTGATAGAAACTTTGGACCCACAATCCAGAACAAGATTTGGCTGCAGAATCTATATGTCATTAGGCAGAGGGACTAGAAGAGAGAGAAAGGGAGAGATATTCAGGGGCTGAGTAAGAAAATTATCAGAAACTGGAGAACTTTAGCTCATAGAACAGGGTAGCCTTGGAGAAGAGAAGGAAGGTGCTAAGAAGAAGGGATATAGGAGTAGAGAGTGCTCTGAGACTCCACAGGGCACATCTTGAAAGGTCCTGAGAATCACAATGTTTGATTGCTGGGCATTGTCTGAGAACACAAATGATTAGCCCTGAATGGGCTTTTGAAAGGATAATGTCATAAATGTCAATACTATATTGTCAGATACATTCTGACTGGCCCATATATTGATCTCTTTTGACCCACTTGTCATTCGTTCTTCCTTCTTGAGGAGGACCATGAAATCAGAAGGTAATCTCATCCCTTACAAGTGAATTAGATTTAAGTGAGGGTGGCCTATGTTGCTGTGTCCAGCCTTATTCTCTGCTACAGTTGCATTGAGGAACAGGGGCAAGATATAAATTAAGGAAGACTTGAGATGGATCTGGAAGCAGGCCATTGAATAGACAAGATGAAGATAGATTCAGGAAAATCTACTTTGAGATCAAACTGAAATCGAAATAAATTTCAATTTTGAGTACGCACTTTTGATAGAAAAAGAGAGTCTCCATAGCCAAGATGGTGGAGTAAGCAATAAATTGCTGTAACTCTCCCATATTTACCCCAAAGCAACCATAAATTTGTCCCCAAAACAAGTCCTGGAGCAGCAGAATGTACAAAATGATAGGATGAACCAAAGTTTAAGCCCAAGAACCTTGGAAGATCAGCAAGAAAGGTCCATCTCTCTGATGAGGGAATTGGACTGATCAAAAGGGATTCAGAAAAGGCATATCAGTCTTGGAGGAGGCTTGGAGAGCACAGTGAGAGTTTGAGGAAAGCCTTTACATGAAGGGATATCTGATCCAGGAGAGCACAGCCAAGGTCAGGCCTGGTCTGCCCTCCAATTTCCCATATATCCTGGCTCTGGGAGCTCTTTGAACCTACTTCCTTTTCTGTGGAATGGCCTTTTCCATGCAGATTGTCATCAGTCTCAAGGATCACTTAAAGTATGTTCACAGTGGGCAATTTTTTTCTAGTTCTAAGGAAATAAAGTAGGAGAATTGAGAATTTGTAAACAACATTAGTCATTTATTTCAATTTATATTATATTACAACCTTGTGAAGCTCAATTTTTTAAATCTTCCATTGCACTGCTAAAATTTTTGGTGAATTACTGATAATATTTTGGCCAGCTAAAAATTCCCAGAGAAGGTAATTTACAAGTTCCACAGAACAAATACACTTCCATGATCTTTCTTTAATAAATGCTACTATGGAAGTTATTATTATTGATCATGGATATTGCATGTTTTTCAACAAAATGTAGAACATTTTAATTCCTGAATCCTCATTAGTGACAGTAATGTTTCCAGATCGTATCTGTGAGTCATTTTGTACAGTGTAGTGAAAATTCATTAAAGACTTTTAAAATTAATTTATAGATGAAAGCAGTCTATTTACTTGGAGCCAACAGTTTCATGTCTTACAATGTCCTTTGCAGGCTTAATGCCTTGCCTGTCAATTATCAATAAATGACCTTTGTTGGAGATGGCTGAAATTTGGCTTGCTATATTTCCTAGGTAGGTGTAACTCCTGACTTATATTCTACACTGGGATATGAGGGTAAAGCAAAACTTTAAAACACTCAGGTCAGACCCCTGAGGGGTCTGCAAACCACCCTGTGTAATAGAGGGAAGCTCTCTCGGATCATGAATTAGAATCTGCTCAGGTAGGGGCCTCAGACTGGAAAACATCATAAATAACAAATTTTTATGTCCACCTATATATAGTCTAAGTGAGCCAAAATGTCAGCCAGTTTTAGGGAAGTCAAAACCTAGAAAAAGGAAGGGGGTGTTTGCTTAGGATTCTAATCTTTCCTTATGGTTTAATTCACATTCTGTAGTACAGATGCTTTGGAAGAAACCATGAATCCATATCTACATAAGCTAAAAGAGTCTAGGTAAAGTACTGTCCATTTTCAGACACACCAAAAAATGACCCCCAAACTGACAGCATGGGGACACCAAAGCAAGTCTAACTCCCTATATGTTCTCCTTAGATCCAGACCACTGTATTATTTTATTGTTGTCATTTTATTACTAACAAGGAAAATGAAAGCCATAAAATGAATGTGTGCCGCAGTGAGGGCTTAGAACAGAAAAGGATTCATTTTGCATGTTTGCATATATGGAAAATGAATGGGCATTGTAATAAATACCCAATAAAAAGAATAAAAGAAAAATCCGTATAGACAGTATTCAGGATCATGAGCTGAATGACGCCATAGCAGGTGCAAAGGCAGAATTTTGAGGGTCTAGAGAAGGGAGGGGGCAGAGGCAGAGGGGCTGGGAATGGAAAATTTCAGCAACAGGAGGATGTGCGCACATAGAGCCAGAACTGGGAGTTGCCATGGAGATGAAAATGAGAGAGCAGCGGGGACCAGGAAAGAGGGAAATCAGGAGAAAGAGAGGACTTAGGACACAAAATGGTGGCTCTTGCAGTGAACGCAAAGCCCCTCTATGGTACAGGTGGGAGGGTTCAGAGGAAAGGTATCATCTCCTGGGGATGGGACCTTAGCGTGAGAAATCTAAAACATGACATGGATTAATTTTCTCATATGTTCTCAGCAGGCCCACATATTGGGCATTTAAAACTAATTTAAATTGTAGGGACACAGTTTCTTTGTAGGAGAGCATTGATTTAAGCCAATATCATTTTATTGGGCATTTGCAATGCCCAATAAAATCTAACAAAAAGCCTAACAAATAAAGTAAAGAATATATAAACCAAAAATATCATCTCTTCCACCACATGGCCACAAGTTTTTTGGGAGTCTATTGTGAATATATTTTGCCAGCTCAACAAATGCCTCAAAATCATAATACCTGAAGCCAGCACAAATCTTATTGCCTGTATTTCTTTTCTTAATAAAAATGCCTTTTCTATTACTATTAATCAAAATTAATATAAATCAGGTAATAACATTAAAAAAATACCTTGACTCAAGTTTCCTTGATATGGCTTTAAACCCTTTGGAGCCAGTCTTGTATGGTTCATAGAATTTTAAAAGTCTATGTTTAGGCATACTTTTCATGTGGGAATATTGGAAGCACTTAAAATTAAGGACAGAAATGTACAAATGTCCAAAGGAGTAGCTGAGTTAATCTTCTTTTTTTCTTTTTGCTTTTTGGAGGACAGTAGGGGTTAAGTGACTTGCCCAAGGTCACACGGTTAGTTTTTGTGTTAAGTATCTGAGGTCGGATTTGAACTCAGGTCCTCCTGACTCCAGGGCTGGTGCTTTATTCACTGTGCCACCTAGCCTCCCTTGAGTCAATATTCTGATGTCCCAGTGTGGGGTAGGAAGTGAAGTTAGAACATGTGATTATGGAGGGAACTGGAACCCAAAGTGTTTGCTCTGTATGAAAAATTTGAATCTAGAATGTGAACTTGATTCAGTTATACAATCCATAATATCAATATTGGGAGGAAACAGAAGGAAACTGGGATATGTATAGGGACTAAGCATGGAAAGTATAAATAAAAGGCAGATTTTAACACCCAATATTGTGTAGTCCTGGTCAAGAGAAGGAAGGAAAAAGGAGAGCACTTTGAAGAAGGGATGTCAGAGCAGAGAGGACCCCGAGACTCTCAAGGATAGATCACAGGAGTCCTGAAACATAGCTCTTGGTATTAGTTCTAGTTATAGTGGAAATCCAATATTTTTAGCCATTAAAATGGGGTTCTTGGGGCATCTAGATGGCACAGTGTATAGAGCACCAGCCCTGGAGTCAGGAAGACCTGGTTTCAAATCTGGCCTCATACACTTAACACACTTACTAGCCCCGTGACTTTGGGCAAGTCACTTAATCCCAATTGCCCTCAAAAAAGTAGAATGGAGGTCTTAGTCATGTGGATTTATAGAAGAATTATTCTACTCTTTGAAAATCCATCTATGGGCAAGACACTCTTATACTCTTAAAATGAAACAAAAAAAAGAACCTTAAGCAAAATAGGCCAACGATATAAGAGGAGATTGTTCGTTTAGATATAAGAATCTCATAGGTATGAAGGTCTTTACCAAACACAATGTCTGGTCTTCAAGGCAACATTTAAACATGCTAGTTGGTAGACCCCAGCTTAGAAGATAGAATTTCCCAGCGTAGCAGTAAGTCACAACTCAGAATGGAACAATTAGGAATGGATTGGGAAGTCAGAATTCTCAAACAGGTCTTTCACTTAGCACCTAGAAGAGCTAAGGTCGAAGGAAATACAAAATCCTGAAAATATATGGTTTTATTTCTGAAATATAGAATCCCAGATTCCTGAGCTGGAGGAGGAAGAAGGTAGATATGTTAGGTTTATTCACTTTTGGGGAAAATAATTTTTATTGGTCATCATGGATATATAGAAAGAAACTAATAAGAAAACACGAGATTTACTATTTTTTTTTACTATTCTACCAAAAATTAGGTTTTTTCCCCATTTTTTGACTTATAAAAATATCCTTGCAATCATACTGCATAAAAAGACAGTTCCACATATTTCTTCTTTAGTAAAGACTGTAGTATTGATTACTATTAATAAAAGTGAATATCAAAGAGTTTTAATGAGAAAACAAGATTTTAAGTATAGTTACCTTATAAGTAGGTTTCTGTTTTGAAATCATCTTCTTGGTAAGACCCAGGTACACTGGAATAATCATTCAACTCATAAAAAATAAATATAAGAATGATCCAAATTAGCAAGATATAGATTTTTGTTGTTGGATGATTTGTGGAATACTTAAAGCCCAGGGTTCTAAGTCAGGTACATGGAGAGATGTAGAAATTGGTTGAGAGTAAGATAAAGAAGGTCAGAGCAAGGAGCTGAGTCTTGGCTCTGAATATGGATTGGGAAGTGAAGACAGAATAAGAGATCATGGAGGAGACTTGTAATGAAGACTATGGCTCACAGCAAAACTCCAGAATCCTGAGCTTGATTCAGCTATAGAGTCTATAACAATCAATGTTGAGAGAGAGTAGAAGAGGAACATTGAGAGATCTTCATGGCTTAAGAATGGAAACTTTCAGAAATGAGATTTTCAAATACAGTATAGTGTACCCATGTTTTATAGAATAAAGGCAGTGGAAGAACTAATAGAATAAGGGATTTCAGAACAGAGTAGGGATGGAGAACCTGTAGAAGGCCACATGTAGCCCTCTAGGTCCTCAAGGGAGATCTTGTGACTGAGTCCAAGTTTTACACAACTAATTGTTTAAGGGGATTTCTTCTGAGAACTTTGGATTCAGTCAAAAGACCACACTTGAGGACCTAGAGGGCCACAAGTGGCCTCAAAGCCACAGGATCCCCACTTCTGACCCAGAGAATGCTATGAGATTCCTGACGGCAGATCTTGGAATGTCTCCAAAATCATCACGTTTCATTTCTAGATCTTCTCTGACAACAGAAATTATTGGCTCTGAATGGGACTTAGAATGGAAAATGTCATGAATGGCAATAATATATTCTCATTCAGAAGCTGACCTAAATACTGACTGATTGAAAGTAATTTATAAAACAAGGCAAAGGTAAATTTTTGTGACGTAGTCAAACATAAATTCTAATTTACTTCTTAGTTTGTACTGGGGATGCAAAAATTGTAGAAAATCTGACATCTTTAAACATAGAGCATTCACAGTATGGAAAATGTGCTTTCTATTTTATGTGTACCAAAAAACTCCCTTTCAGACCCTAATAACTTGTATGCTGAAACTAATGCAATCCTCTGCAATTCCTTCGTTGGTAAAAATTAAAATTGACAGTATCATTAGTGATAATTGTTATTCTGAGTGTTTAGTCACTATGAAATGGTATTTTGTAATTATGACTCTTAAGAGAAGAAAATTTAAATTTGGAAACCACTGTATATCTGTAGATGCAACCACACTGGCATACCCAAGGATGGCTGCTAGCACAGGTTTTTAGATCTGCTTTACTAGGAAAGCTGGCTGTTTGAGGGATCAACAACCTTTTTAAATTACATTGATTAGTTCAGGGGAAAAATCAGCACTCTGAACTTCAGAAAAAATCCAAACAGAGAAGATACAAGCATAGAAATAAAGGCCAACAGACAGGGTTTCTAACATCTGAAAAATTATCACAGATCAACAGCCACATCCAACTCACTGACCAAGGAAATACATACATAGTTCCCAGAGAGAGTCGCACCAACATATGGGGACTTCTAAAAGGCTACCTTGAGTCTTACGAGGTCAAATCACAAGAACACTCTCCAATGAGCAAACCTTAAAACATAATATTAACTTTATATATATATATATATATATATATATATATATATATATATATGTATATGTATATGTATATGTATATGTATATACCCTTTTCAAACCCTCATGATAGAGTGCCTAATTAGAAATTACCAAAAGGTGTGAAAGCCTTCCTTCAAGGAAACCTCCCCTAAACAAGCTTCCCTTCATGGGTTCTAACTTAGATATAGGAATGGGTTGGGAAAATCTTCTATCCCTTTAACATTACAGCATTTAAGGTTCAAAGGTGTTGGTCAAATGAAGAATAAAATAAATTAAATCAGAAAATGTTCAAGCCAACCTAAGAGATCTCAGGAGGGCGTTTCTTCAGACATGAGAATCTCATATCTGTCAAGGTCCTTAGAAAATTGATTGTTGAGACTTCCATATACCATTAAAGGTGTACAACTTGGTTGAAGGCTAGAGTTTAGAATGCAGAATTTCCCAGCATGGCATTGTGTTCTTCGAAAATTAGTAATGTATTGTAAAGAACCAATTCTTCCAAAGGTCCACACTTAGAACCTGGAGTGTCTGGGCTTAAAGAAAATATGCTATCCTGAATATATCCTGAAATACACAGTCTAGAATCTTGAGCTAAATGAGGCTGGAGAAACAGGAATGTCAGGAGGAGGACTAACAAGAACAGAGAGTCAGAGATATTCAGAGGGTGGTGAGGGAAAGTGCTTGAAGAAGTAGGATTACAGATGAATCAATGTCAGATTTGGGAGGAGGCTTAGAGAAGAGAATGAGAGATTGTAGGGAGTCCCTGTCTAGAGCAAGGGATTTCTGATTCTAGAGAGAGCACCAATATATAGGTCTGAGGTATAATCCAATTTTTCATGTCCCAAAGCTGTGAAGGTTCTGAGAACCTCCATGATCTTGTGTGGAATGGGATTTCCAATGGAAAGTGTCATCCACTTTAAGGACTACTTTAAATATATTTTTATCAGGAAAAAAGACTATTTCCATTTTGAGGTAAATAATATGTAGCATGCTAAGGATATGTAAGACACACTGGTTGTTTATACAAAATCATATGTGGTAAGATTGCCATGTATAATGGTCCAAAAGTATATAAAGAAAACCCTCATACATGATAGGGTTTTATGGCTTTATACTCCAAGATATCAGCTTTTCTTGGCCCCTTGTATAATTAACTATGGGAACTATCTCGTGCCATTCCAGCATTCAGTTTTTTAATATCCTGGAAGTGATAATACAGAATTTTTTGGCTGTTTATAAGTCCTACCTCCAGAGGCCATATTGGGACTGAAAAGCTTAGCAAGCCTATGGGATGTCAAGGATTTATTTCTGAACACACACGTGTGTGTGTGTGTGTGTGTGTGTGTGTGTCCGCGCAAGTCTATGTGTACACACTGTGTGAAACAAAATATTGACTAGTTTAAACTAATGTCAAGAATGAAAAGTTCAATTGAGTGTAGAAAACGAAACATTTATTCTACTATGATTTTTATTGCATGTCTGTGATATATATATATATATGTATGTAAATACATAAAAGGAAGAATGAAATGGAAACAAATCCAAAAAATCTTTTCCATCTTCCGCCCCAAATTTCATAGGGTTTATTGAGATCACTGTCATTACTTTGGAAAATCAAAAAACTCCCTCAAAACCATAAGCACTGTCCATCTCAATAAAAGCTCCTTCATGTACTTCTGTCTTCAGTAAGGACTGCTGTTTGCATTACTATTTTTAAAATTTATGATCAAGAAATTTTTGACAAGAAAAGAAGATGCCTATGTATAGAAAACTTAGTAGGAAGAAAACTGTTTTGAAATCATCATATTAATAATATTATGAAAATAAAAATAATAAAAACTAAAAATAATTTTACCCCATTTGGTATGATCTGCCTTTAAAACCAAAAGTGTCAGGATAGCAGGGTGACAAAGGTGATGGAGCACTGGCCCTGGAATCAGGAGGACATGATTTCAAATCTCGCCTTAGACACTTGATGCTCACTACCTATGTGACTCTGGATAGGTCTCTTTCCCTCAACTGTGCAATCAAAAAGCAACAATAACAACAACAAAAAAGAAAAATCCCCAAGGTCATATCATGAATAAAATCTAAGCTTCCAGGTACTTTTCATGTGGGAATTTTGGAAGTAGTTGAGAGCATAGATACAGAATGTTTGAGCTAGGAGTTAAATCTTGAATCTGAATACAGTAATGTAGAAAGGTACATGAAGCCAGAACATGAGATCGCTGACGGTAACTAGAAGCTAGATTGCATGGGTTTGATGGAATGTAAGCTTTGAATTGAGAATCCTGAGCTTGATTCCACTGTGGAGTCTGTAATGCTAGTGTTGGTAGGGGCTTGATGAGGGAAAGTGGGAGATGTTCTGGGGCTGAGAATGGACATTGTCAGAAACAGGAGGGTTTTAGCACATGGTCTGGTGTAGTCATGGTGAAGGGAAGGAAGAGGGGAAGAGAGCACTTTGAAGAAGGGATGTCACGGTACAGAGTGTACTGATACTGCAATGGGCATTTCTTGGGATGTCCTGAAAATTATCGTGTTTGATTCCAGAAAAATTCAACTTTGAAGGGACCTTAGAATAGAATACATCGTCAATGGCAAGGATAGATTCTCAGACATATTCTTTCTTGGCCCAAGTATGGACCTGTTGCAGATCATTGAATAAACAAGATGATGGTTGATTGTGCTTATGAGATCAAACCTATATTCGAATGCAATTTTTGGAATGCAATGGAGAAGGCAAAATGAAAAAAAAATCTGACATCCTGAACCAAGGATCCTGAAAATACCATCTATTTCATTGCCACACAAAGCAGTGCACAAACCCCAAGAATCTCTACAGGAATATATAGAAACACTACACATATAGAAATAAAGTGACAAAAGGTTGCAGTAAGCTTAATGTGTATTCTTTGGCTAGCCAAAAAAAGAAAGAAAAAAAGAAAAAAATTCAAACCACACAAAACTGGATTTTAAGAAAAAGTGCAGGCACATGTGGTTTTCTTTAGTAAAGCCTGTTATTTCTATTATTACTAATAAAAATCAACATTGAACACTTTTGTACATGAAAGATTTTCAATATAGAGTGTTGTGTAAGGAAAAGCTAACTACTTCATAGTCATGATATCACTAAGAAAAATATACATTGTATTAATAATCCAAATAATAAATTGGCACCCTTTATCATGCTATGACTTGATAACCCTAAATATTTTATCTTGAATGGTTCCTAGAACACTGAAGTTCAGGTTTCTTGGGAATAGCCAACAGATGCAGAATGTTAGAATTAAGGATTAAGTTCTGCCTGTGAATGTTCTAATGGGGAGAGTGAAAACAGAATATGTAATCATAGAGGGCACTAGAACCCAGGCTTTGTGGGCATGAGGGAAACTTTGAATACAGAATCCTAAACTTGATTCAGCTGTAGAGTCTGTAATTTCAATGTTGAGAGAGAATGGAAGAGGAAGAGGAAGAGATGTTCAGGGGCAAAGAAAAGAAATGAAAAAAAACGAAGAAAAGGATTTTAACACATAGTATTTTGTACCCATAGTTTAGAGAAGGGATGAGGGAGGAGAGCACTCTGAAGAAGGGACATCAGAGCAGATAGTGCCCCGAGATTCCAAAGGACATATCTTTGCATGTCATGAAAATCAACATGTTTGAGTGCTAAGTGTTCTCTGAGAACAAAAATGATTGGTTCTCAATGTGTCATAGAATGGATAACATAATAAATGTTAATGACGTTGTTTCAAATATATTCTTACATGGCCCAAATATTGACCAATTTTGAGCAATCTAACAAACAAGATGGAGGTAAATTGTTGTTCTGGAATCAAACCGAATTTGAAATCTAATATTTAGCATTCATTATTTATAGTAAAAGAAAAAAACCTGACATCCTTAACCACAGAGCCTTGAGGGGAAGGTAAAACACTATCAATTGTATATCCTCCCATATTAATACCACAATTCCTAAATATCTGTACAGGAAAAACAGAACAGTCTTCCTCTATTGCTTCATTGATAAAGATAGCTATAGATAGTATTATTTGTCATAGTGAATATTTTGCATTTTGAAGTTTTGCAACATGGTGTTACATAGAAAGGGAGAAGACTTCTGTTTGTAAATCAGTATATGTCTAGGTTTGGCTCTGCTAAGATAAAACAGTAAAAGAAATGCAAGCAAAATGATCCAAACAGATCTGAGGAGAGTATTCCCTTCAACGTAAGACTTTCTTTCCTATTTGTGAAGGTTCTTAGACAAATGAATGTGTGAGCATCCAGGTATCATTAAAGTTGCCAAGTTGGTGGTAGTTTAGAGGCCAGAAGATAACTTACCACCATGAGAGTAAATTCCACCTCTGAATAGAAAATTTGGTAATTTGTTTGTGAAGTGTGACTTCTTGAACAGTTCTTGGAGCAAACTTAGAACGTAGAATGCCTGAGCTTGACTGACGTATACAAACTAGAATCCTGTGCTGGATGAAGCTGGAGAACCAAGAATGTTAGTTTGGGGAAGGACTAGAATAGAGAAAGAGATGTTCAGAGGCTGATGAGGGAAAAATTGTATGAAGAAATGGAGACACTGTCAGATCTAGGAGGAGCCTTGGACAAGACAATGAGACATTAAGGACAAGTTTTAACAGAAAAGATATCTGATT
>JAQQSW010013841.1:0-12228 GCA_028646575.1 Pseudocheirus occidentalis
TGAGGCAGACTGCCCTCTTCTCCCAGGGAAGAGAATAAACTATTCTTATCCTAAGACATCTCTGTGTTTACTTTTTTACTAAATTAAGGATGAAGGGTATTTTTTTTTTTAACCCAAACAATAGTGGTCTAAGATCAGATATTGCTACCATATCTTCCTTTTCACTCCCCCCTGCCCCACCTCCCAATGATTTCCCTTGAAATTCTTGACCTTTTATGTATCTGGATGGATTTTATTTTATTTTTTCCTACTTTTATAAGGTAATTCTTTGTTAATTTTCTATGGTGCTAAATAAGTATATTAACTTGGATAGAACTTATTATATTGGCTCAGTCAACTCATGAGCAATGACTGTTTCTACAATTATTTAGATGTCCTAATTTGTGCAAAAAGTATTTTGTAGTTGTATTTGTATAGTTCTTAGTGTCTTGTCAGGTAAATTTCCATGTGTTATACATTCTATAGTTATCTTAAATGCAAAGTGCTCTCTTCTTGCAGAATTTTGTTGGTAATATGTAGAAATGCTGATGATTTATATGAGTTTATTTTTATATCCTGCAAATTTGATAAAGTTATTGTTTAAATTAACATTTTAGGTCACTTTCTAGAGTTCTTTAAGAAAATTATAACAACGAGCATAAAGCATCAGTTTTGCTTCTCCTTTGCCTGTTCTTATTACCTTTATTCCCTTTTTAAAAAAATCTTATTTCTATAGTTAGCATTTCTAGCACTATATCAAATAGTAATACTGATAATGAACATACTTTCTTTACCCTGATCTTTTTGGAATTGATGCTAAGCTTTTGGTTTTAGACAGATGCTACTTATATTAAAGAAAAAATACATTTTCTTACATTATCTAGTATTTTTTAATAAGAATGGGTATTGTGTAGAATGAATGAAAACTTCTCAATCTGGGATTGTTAACTTTCCCTTCCCGGCCCCCTTCCATGGCTACTGTCAATCACTTTTGCCTTCTTTTGTCTGTTTTCCTGCCTTGGTGGGACCCTGTCCACCTCTCTTCTCTTGCTGTCCCAGGAGGGAAGAATTTGGTGAGGTGTGCCTCTCCACCAATGAGAGAGGAAACAGTTGGTAAAGGGGGCCTGACTAAGTTAAGTTATAAATTCTGATTCTACCCTTTGAAACACTCCGTCTCTTCCATGTTCAGGCATGGAGCAGATTGCCCTCTTCTCCCAGGGAAGAGAATAAACTCCTGTTCTTATCCTAAGGCATCTCTGTGTTTACTTTTCTTACTAAATTAAGGATGAAGGTATTAAAAGCTTTTCTGCATCTGTTTATATAATCACAAGATTTTTGTATTTCTTGTTATAGCTTGTTATGCTTCTAATTTATAATTTTTCCTAATATTGAACCTACATTCCTGGCATAAATCCAACCATGTCATAATGTGTAATCTCTGTGATATGTTATTATGGTGTCTTTTTAAATATTTCACTCAAATTTTTTATATCTATATTTATTAGGGACATTGGTGTATTGTTTTCTTTCTCACTTTTAATTTTCCTGATTTAGGTATCAGACTATATTTGTATCACTAAAGGAAGTTGGTAAGACATTTTCCCCTTATTTTCCCCTCTTTGCCTCTTCCCTCTCCCCAAATACTTTCTAAATATTTTTGTTTGTTGTTTGTTGTTTGTTTTTTAAATTTTTAAAAATAGTTTCTAAATTGTTCTGTAAATGTTTGATAGAATTCACTTGCAAATTCATTTGGTCTCAGGGTTCTTTTTTCCTTTGGAAACTCATTTATGACTTGTTCAATTTCTTTTCCTGAGAGCGGGTTACTTTAATCCTATATGGCTCATTCTATTAGACTGGGCATTTTACTTAAATTTCATAAATTTTCATCCATTTGATTTAGACGGTTAGTTTTAGCATATAATTGGGCAAAATAATTCCTAATAATTTACTTATTTCTTTTTTATTTGACATGAATTCATATTTAAAGTTTTGGTTTTCTTTCTTTAAAAAAAATCAAAATAGGCAATGGTATGTCTCTTTTACTATTTTAAAAATTCTTTTATTTCTAAACTTTTTTGCTTTCAGTTTTATTATTCTCTTTTTGATTTTCAGGATTTCTAATTTTATTTTTAATTTTTAAAAAATTTTGTTTTTCTAGTTGGTTTATTTTTGTTGTTGCTGCATGCCTAATTCATGGATCTTCTCTTTATCTCTTTTATTGATCAAAATGTTTAGATATATAAAATTTCCTCTAAGAATTGCTTTGACTGTATATTCCAGACTATGTTATCTCTTTCTAGTCATTATCTTTAACAATTATCAACTGTCTTTGATTTTTTTCTTTGACTCACTATTTTTAGAATTAAATTATTTATTCCCAAAATGATTTCTTTTTTGCCTTTTTTTTGCTTTTTGGAAGGCATTTGGAGTTTAAGTGACTTGTCCAAGGTCACATGGCTAGTTTTTGTGTTAAGTGTCGGAGGCCAGATTTGAGCTCAGGTCCTCCTGACTCCAGGGCTAGTGCTCTATTCACTGCACCATCTAGGCATCCCTCAAAATAATTTTTAGTAAGTTCTTTAGTGATCACTTAATAGAAATTATTTTTTGTTGAATTGTAGTCATTATACACACATACATATTATGGTCAATTTTTATAAAAGTCTCACAAACAGCTTAGAGATGTGCATATTCCTTTCTATTCTCATTCAACAATCTCCAGAGATCTATCATATCTAATCTTCTAAAATGCTATTCATCCTTAAATGCTTTCTTGTTTATTTTTGTTTATTTGTTGGTTATTTCTTTATATCATATATATCATATATATCTTGTTTATTTCTTGGTTAGATTTATCTAGGTCTGAAAAGGAGATACATTTAGCCCCCTGAGTATTATAGTTTTATTGTCTATTTCTCTAGGGGGCACAATAGATACAGTGCTGGATCTGAAGTCAGGAAGATTCATTTTCATGAGTCCAAATCTGGCTTCATACACTTACTGGCTATATGATTCTGGACAAGTCACTTAACCCTCTTTGCTTCAGTTTCCTCACCTGTAAAATGAGCTGGAGAAAAAAATGGCAAACCACTCTAATACTTCTGCCAAGAAAATAGTCATGAAGGGTCAGACATAATTGAACAACAACTATTATAGTTTTATTGTTTATTAAGCTTATTTTTGCTATTGCTTTCTTTGATATCATGATTGCTACCTCTGCCTTTTTAACTTCAACTGAAGAATAACAGATTTTACTACAACCTCTTATTTTTAACTTCGTGAATATTTATGTTTCCCATGCATTGCTTGGAAACAATATATTACTGCCTTCTGCTTTCTAATCCATTTTGCTAACCTCTTCCATTTTGTAGGTGAGTTCATCACATTCACATTATAAGTTATGATTGTTAATTGCATATTTCTCTTGAACTATTCTCATATACTTTTTCTTCTTTTTCTTTCCTGCTTCCTCTTTAAAAAGAAGAGGGTGATGAGAGAGAAGGAGAATGCTCAGCACCAGTGTTTTAGGTTTGACTTCTGCTCCCCTGTCTCTCTTCCCCACATCCAGCTCCCAGTTGTACATTTTTTATCCCTTCTTTTGTTCCTTTAAACCCTCTCTTCACAATAAATCCTCCATAATTAGAATATATTTTATTTAGGATTAGATCCTCTCAGTCTACTCTCCCTCTTTTTCTTGCCTTTTCTTTCACTTTCTCCCTTGCTTCCCTGTGAATGTTATGTGACTTCTCTGCTCAACTGTGTGGGTGTATTCTTACTTTGACCAATTCAGATGAAAGTGGAATTCCAATATCACCCACTACACATTCTTTCTCCTCCTCTGTTTAGTATTCTACTTATATACCCTATATATGTGAGTTCACTTTCCCTACCCTTCCTCTCCTTTTCTTTTCCTAGTTCATTCCATTTTCATTTCCCTTTCTTCTTGTCTTTTAAGATCATCAAAGCATTTCTTTTTTCTTTAATATTTTATTTTTTTAATTTACATGTAAACAAAAATTTTTAACATTTATTTTTTTAAATTTTGAGTTGTGAAGTCTCTCCTTTCCTCATCCTTTTCTTCTCTCTTCTCCTTGACAAGCCAAGCAATTTGATATTAGTTATATATGTTTAGTCACATAAACTGTTTCCATATTAGCCATATTGCAAAAGACCCCCCAAACCCAAGAATAATAAAGTAAAAAAAAAGTATGCTTCAATTTGTATTCGTACACCATCTATTCTTTCACTATATGTGGATAGCATTTTTCATCATAAGTCCTTTAGAATTGTCTTGGATCATTGCATTGCTAAGAATTGCTAAGTTATTCACAGTTGATCATTGTGCAATATTGCTGTTACTGTGTACAATGTTCTCCTGGTTCTTATTTCACTTTGTACCAGTTCATGTTATTCTTCCTATGTTTTTCTGAAAGCATCTTGCTTATCATTTTTTATAGCACAATAATATTCTATTACAATCATATACCACAACTTGTTCAGCCATTCTTCAATTGATGGGCATCTTCTCAATTTCCAATTCTTTGCCACCTCAAAAAAAGTTGCTATAGGGGTGGCTAAGTGGCGCAGTGAGTAGAGCACCAGCCTTTGAGTCAGGAGTACCTGAGTTCAAATCCGGCCTCAGATACTTAACACACAAAAAAGCTAGCTGTGTGACCTTGGGCAAGTCACTTAACCCCAACTGCCCTCCAAAAAAAAAAAGCAAAAAAAAAGTTGCTATAAATATTTTTGTATAAATAAGTCCTTTTCTTTTGATTTCTTTGGGGTACAAACCTAGTATTGCTAAGTCAAGGGTTATGTACAGCATTAAAACATTTCAAAACAACTTAATAGGCCCTCTGTTTTATTAGGCCCCCTCTCTGAAACCTGATGATGATAGAGTTCAGAAGGGATGTATGTATGGATCATCTTCCCTTATTAGAATGTAAATAGTTTATCTTTGTTTAGTTCCTTATGATTGCTCACTTATATTTGACTTTTTATGTTCCACTTGACTCCTGTATTTGTATGGCAAAGATTCTACTCAGCTTTGTTCTTCATATCAAGAGTACTTGGAAGTCTGCTTTTTTTTAAAGGTTTATTTTTTTTCCTCCCTGTAGGATTATACTTAGTTTTGCTGCTATGTTATTATTAGTTGTAAGCTTATATCTTTGGGGATATATTATTTCAAACTCTCTCTTTCTTAATAAAGATGGCTGCTAGATCCTTTGTGTTTCTGACTATCTCCTTAGCATGACTTTCTTTCTGGCTGCTTGAAGTTTTCTTTCTCTAATCTGGAAGGTCTAGATTTTAGCTCTGATATTCTTGGGAGTTTTTATTTTGATGTTTCTTTCAAGAGCTATCCAATTAATTCTTCATATTCTCGCATTGTCCATTAGTTCTAAGAGATGTGGAGTTGTAACACCAATCTGTTTATCGGATACTTAGCACTTAGTAACTTAGAGCTAAGTATGGAAGGTGTGAACTCTGTATGGAAGGTGTGAGCCCTGTCCACTGTTGAGAGGGTGTGAACTCCCCTCTTGACGTGGAAGAAGGGTATTGTTTGAGACAGGAGGCCAGTGTGTGTGTATAAAGAAGAATTCCAGAGACAGAGAGACAGAATTGGAATTTTCCTGTTGTAGGAAGCAGGATTGTTTCAGTATCTGGGAGCTGGGCTGCTGGACTGAAGAAATGAGTTGGAGTTTTCTTGAGAGAGAGAGAGAGAGAGAGAGAGAGAGTTTCTTTCCCAGCTTCTGGAAGCTGACTGAGAGCTGAGATGGAGTTTTCCTGAGACAAGAATCTGGTGAAGGTTACCCATAAAGACGATATTCCTTCTTCTGGGTCCTAAGGCCAGCTAAACTGCTGGAGGACTGAAGAAGCATGATCAGGATAAGACTTTGTTTGTTCATGGCCTGGCTGATCCTTGAGTTCCAAGCAAGAGAAGTGGTGAACAGGGAGTCACATGCAAGACTTGCTAATTAACTACCCTGAATTTTCTTTAGTTATTCATAGGACCAATGAAAACATCCATCCAACAAGATTATACTCTTCCTGCATAGCTGTCTAGTGACCTCATAAAAGAGGGGAGCATTTCCTTAATGGGGCCAGGGGACCCCCGAAAGTCTGGTCTACTACAAGGTTGTGTCTGTGATTGTGTACAAATCTCTCCTAGTTCTGCTCTTCTTGCTCAGCATCAATTTATATAAGTCTCTCCAGGTTATTATGAAGTCTGTCTGCTCCTCATTTTTCATAGCACAGTAGTATTCCATTACATTCACATACCACAACTTGTTCAGCCATTCCCCAATTGATGGGCACCCCTTTGTTTTCCAATTTTTTGCCACCACAAAAAGAGCTGCTATATTTTTGTACAAATGGATCCTCTTCCCACTTCTCTGATCTCTTTGGGTTATAACCCTAGAAGTGGTACTGCTGCGTCAAAGGGTATACACTTATTTATAGCCCTTTGGGCATAGTTCCAGATTGCTCTCCAGGATGGCTGGATTAGTTCACAGCTCCACCAACAATGCATTAGTGTTCTGATATTTCTACATCCTCTCCAGCATTTATCATTTTGCTGTTTTGTCATCTTCGCGAGTCTGGGCAGTGATATGTGGTACCTCAGAGTTGTTTTGGTTTGCATTTCTCTAATCACTAGTGATTTGGAACATTTTTTCATATGCTTATAGATATCTTTAATTTTATCTTCTGAAAACTGCCTGTTCATATCCTTTGACCATTTTCTTTGATCTATTTTCCAAATCAATTATTTTTGCTATGAGATATTACATCTTCTTTTTTTTTAGAGTCTTTTGACTTTATTTTAATATTTCTTGTTCTCTCATGAAATCATTAATTTATATTTGGTCCATTCCAACTTTCAGGAAGTCTGTTGTTTGGATAAAGTTTTGTACCTCCTGTGCTAAGCTGTTAATTCTTTTTTCAATTCCTTCTTCCATGTTCTTAATTATTTTTTTTTTAAAAAATCTAGTGCTTTTATTTAATTTAGAAGCTCAAGTTTAACTGTTAAAAAGGAAAAATATAATTTGTTTACCCTCGTCTAGGAATTCTAGTTGGACTTGTGTTCAAGCTGTGTTTTTCTTCGAAGTTTTGCTTGCACTTATTTTGGGGACACTATTTTCCTTTTGGGTTTGTATCTTAAGTATTTCTATCACCATAGGATCTCTTTATGGTAATTCTTTTTTTGTTTGCTTATTTTCCAGCTTATTTCATAACTTCAAACTTTATATTTTGGCCAAAATCAATGTGCTTCTAGATGGAATGTCTGGACTGTGTTTGTGTCCTCTTTTGCTCTGCTGCAGCTTTTTGCATATTAAGTGTTATATTATTCCAAGATCTCAAGGACAGTGTAGGTTGGGAACCTACAAGTTTTTAGTTCTTAATCTAATCTAGGGACTAAATTTGAGTGCCATCTGCCTGGTCTGGCATGTTCCTGACATGGATATGGGTCATATGAGCCAACTTTGGACTTGTTCCTTGTTAGAATTCTAGTAGACTATTCCAGTAGAACCAGCCACTATCAGTCAAAGCTCAGCAAGTTTAGTGACAAACCTGAGTGTCCCCTTTGGACTGAGATTCCTGTCCTTGTTATCCCACTGCCAGATTTAAACTGGTCTGAGGGTTGAAACAGAGGGCCTCGTCCCCCCTATCCCCTTCAGGTTAAAGCCACATTGCCACTATTTGCTTCTTTACTTACCTTTTCCTCCATATACAGCCTGTGGTTCAAGACCATTCCTCACCATGGAGCATGGCTGTGTCAATACATATTTTGCTTCCTCAATCTAACCCGGATTTGTGATCCAGCACTGGGTAGTGAGTGATGGAGATACCAGGTGGCACACATTCTTACTCTTTGTACAATGTTAGGGCCTTCTGTGTGGGCCTGGAAACTTATCTCTCTGGTACAGAGCACCAGGGCAGGTGTAACCACATTGGAAGGCTCCCATGGCTGCTTCTGGCTACATCTGTCCTGAGAAACAGCAGACCTCTCTGTCTGTCTCTTGGATGGAAAAATGATTCACTGCTATTTTTTTTCTTGGGATTTTCCAGTCAGGACTTGATCTGGTGCATTTTCTAGGTTTTTATGGAGTAGGTGTGAAGGAGAGCTTGACTATACTTCTTCCTCCACCATCTTGGCTGGTCTCCACATATATATATATTTTGCTTTTTGGAGGGGTAGTTGGGGTTAAGTGACTTGCCCAAAGTCACACAGCTAGTGTGTCACGTGTCTGAGGCTGGATTTGAACTCAGGTCCTCCTGACTCCAGGGCCGGTGCTCTATTCACTATGCCACTTAGCTGTCCCTCCATATATGTTTTGTATATATATCTTTATGTTCTGTGCCATATCCCCCTGAATAGAATGTAAGCTTTTTAACGGTAGGAACTATTTCATTTTGGATTTTGTCTTTCCAGTGTCTAGCAGAGTACTGGCACATAGTAGGCACTTAAATGCTTGTTAATTGATCAAATCTTCTATTAGATTCTAAACTCCACAAAGGTAGTAGAATGTTATCTAAACTTTGTTTCTCCTTGGTTCACAGCATAGTGCTCTGAACACAGTAATGTTGTTGAACAATTCCAAGTAGCCTAAAGAAATGTACAATCTAACAGAAGAATATAAACCTAACAATTCAATCCAGTTGAATTCAATTGACATTAAGTATGCATAATGTAGAAAATTAAATAGTCCCTACCCTCAAGAAACTTAAATTTTACTGAGAGGATACAATTCATGCTTCACTTTAAGTACACAGTTGTTCAGGCCTCTACATGAAGTGCTTTTTATGTAATGTGAATTAGCCCAGAGACAGAGGAAGGGGCAGAAGGAGGGAAGCAGGAAGGTAACTGTTCACAACGTCTCTCCATGTATTCCCTACTTGTCTCTGTCTCATAGAATCCCATAAATTCTTCAAAGCATAACTAAGGTGCCATTTCCTACATGAAATGTTCTTTGATCCTTTCGGTTTTTAGCATGATCACACACACAGATTGCTCCTGGAATTTAGTTTCTTTGGGTTATCTCTCTTACTCAAACCTGTCCTCATCCTGATGGGGGTCTAGGTTCCCAGGGAGAGATCACTACCACACAGTTACATTCAAACTCTCAGGATCCTAGGGTATGAGCTGGGTGGAGGAAAATACAATTCCCCTACTCACTATTTTAGCTCTAACATCCTCCCCTTCACCTGAAGCATAGTTTATCTAC
The DNA here is from genome assembly GCA_028646575.1 of Pseudocheirus occidentalis. Lineage (NCBI taxonomy): Eukaryota > Metazoa > Chordata > Mammalia > Diprotodontia > Pseudocheiridae > Pseudocheirus > Pseudocheirus occidentalis. The sequence continues at coordinate 9,201 of JAQQSW010013841.1, forward strand.
ATCATCATCTACTCTCAAGGAAATACACCTGCACAGTGTGTGATATTTACAAAACCAGCCACTCACAGTAATGATACTTTTAGCTCTTAAGTACAATATTTAACAAAACAGACAGCAGGAACGATGATAATAATTAATACTAATATGCCACAGTGCACATTTCCATCAATGTACTCTGTATCTCTGGTGAAGACTGGGCACACGCTTACAGATACCTCAGGACCAGGGAAGTACACGAAGGAGGAAAACTCATATGCTTAGTGCAGGTTCCCCACCACTGGTTTAGGAGAACTCACAACTCTGGATTACAGATTTTGATGTTATTGGTACGCTCAGGAACATCTACACCACAGTAAGCTGTTCCTCTTCTCACTACCTTACTGGGCATCTCCTCTTTACTTCTTTATTAAAAGAGAGCATTTTCAAACTATTTCAATTTGCTGTCATCCTTAAGAGAACCTTTAGAAAATGTTAGCTCTTGTTATGAATAGCAGTTCTCTTCAAACTAGAGACTGAAAAGCTCTTTAGACTGACTGACTATGCTATATAGACCAGAGCAGCTAGTTAAGTCATTCACCTAGATGCTGTTGTCCAGTCTTACAACTCTGGAGCTGTGAGAATAGAGCTCATGGTGACACAGTTTGAGTTTACTTTTTAGGTGAGCCAAACAAACCTAGTCCTGCTCAGCAGGATGCCAAAACAGCCACAAAACTCCCTCTGCTTCTCCTTCATAAGGCAAAGTCTAGAGAATAGGCACTAATGTGAAACTTCCCCTTTCTCAAACACTAGGTGGCGCAAAAGGGCAAAAGCTATTACTGAAACTCTTGGCCAAAGAAGTCAATTCTCTCCACTAATCATGAATCACTTAACTTGAGCCTTGGGGAATTGCTGGGGGGGTGGGGGGGAGGGGTTCAGGGCTTGGAGAACCAAGTTAATAGATCCTCTTGACTTGAGGGTCCTTACAATACTTGAAGATTGAAAACAATAGAATAGTGTACTTGTATTTGTTGGGGGTGGGGTGGGGAGGGTGAGAGCTTTATTTTTTATATTCAAGATGGAATTATTAGGAATAAGATAGGCTTAACTATTAAAATCTTAAGATCACACTTGAGAAAATATAACTGAAAGAAAAAATATATTGGTAAAAAGTATTTATGATAAATATAATATTTAAAGTGGTGTAAAATATACAGAGAATCCAAGAATTTACAAAGCTATCTCCAAATCCCAGTGTAGGAACAGACAAGAAGAAGACCAAAATATCATTAATCATTTGGAGGTATGGTCAACCTTAGGAAAGAATGGATGAATAAGTGAATGAATGAACATTTGATAAGTGCCTACTATGTGCCAGGAACTTCGCTAAGCAAGGAGATACAAGTACAAAGAGTGAGACAGTCCCTGCCCTAGATGAGCTTATATAAGACAAGATAATGCATTTAGGAGAATAGTGGTCAGGGAAGGGAGTTTTAGTGTGGGAAAGCTCATGAATCATCAGTTCATACATGGGGTAGTCGATTGACACATCTTTTTTTTTTTTTTTTTTTTGCTTTTTGGAGGGCACTTGGGGTTAAGTGACTTGCCCAAAGTCACACAGCTAGTAAGTGTGTCAAGTGTCTGAGGCACAGTTTGAACTCAGGTCCTCCTGACTCCAGGGCCGATGCTCTATTCACGAAAATAAGATCATTCATTCATTGCTGATGGAATTCTAAAACTTTGGAATTTTTCAGGGCAGGTAGGTGAGATTATAGGAAGAGTTTTGGGCCTGAAGTCAAGGAAGATTTATCTTCTTAAGTTCAAATCTGGCTTATATACTTAGATAGGCCTTAATTTCCTCTTCTGTAAAATGAGCTGGAGAAGGAAATGGCAAACCACTCCAGTATCTTAGCCAAGAAAAACCTTAAATGGGGTCACAATGCAACTACAAACAACAACAATAGCAACAAGCAAAAGAATTTTTCTGGAAAGCAACCTGGCAATATATACAACACAATTTACAAAAACAATCATATCCTTTGACCCAGTAATTCCATTGTTTATAATATACCCTGAAAGAGTTATCTAAATTTTTTTAAGAGCTAGCTCATCTAAGATGTTCATGACAGTTTGGGATCAGGCTTCTAAACTCATTTAATTGTAGAACTGTCATTTTGCTGTGTTTCTAGAAATTTAGTGCAAAGGATTCTGAGTAGCTTTGTTACTGCAACCCTGGAAGCATGGATGTGGAGGTAAATGTATAACAATGTGATAGAGGGTGTAGTATGGTGGTGCTGATGGCAGAAGAATGTATGGAGGACACACTTTTAAGTTTAATGTGCATTATTAATATCGTCTCCTGTGCTTTCTTAAGTGTAGATAATCAACAAAACATTATGGCAAGCTCTTCTGAGTGTAAAAACTCAAAATGAAAAACAATGGACTCTTTGAGAACTGGTAGGAACTGGTTCCTTGAGCACACCCCTGCCTGGAAGACTCTGGGAAAGACCCTGATTCTACGCAGAATAGTGAAAGGCTTGTGGTACTTGTATATGTAATTTCATTATCTGTTAACACTATCTTTCTTTGAATAGGGGTGGAGTGGCCCTCTAGGTCTTCAAGTGTGGCCCTTTAAGTGAATCCAGACTTCATGGAACAAAGAAAGATAGTGTTAACAGATAATGAACTGTAATACTTTGAAAGAAATGTGAGATGCACAAATTTAGAGACATCTCTATTCCAAATGTCCATATGGACTATTTGTGCCCAACCTGTGTTAGAGCCTTTTGAGCTCGTATTGGTTTGATCAGCCACAGCTAGACACTCTACCTTAACCCTGACATCAAGATGTCATTTTGGTCCTCTGATTAGAAAGGACAACAACCATGCCTGGTCTTAAAGTTAATAGAATGGGGGGGCGGAGCCAAGATGGCGGCGTAGAAGCAGCAAAGCACCACAGCTCCCACACAAACACGCTAAAAAACTCATAAAATGGGACACTAAACAGATTTTCAAGCTCCCAAACTCTCCACAAGACAGAAAGCACATCTGT
>JAQQSW010013842.1:0-12228 GCA_028646575.1 Pseudocheirus occidentalis
GTTCTAATTCTCTGTCATGGTTCCAAGACATAATAATGGGTTTTCATTGGTGAAATAACACAAGTGGAAGAAAGATGAGCAATATAGGGAATGACTTTAATTCAAGGAATGAATCTGATTCCTGGATATGGACATCAATGCCTCTGCATTACTTTGTCATTTTTCTAAAAGGTTGATATTATTCCCAGTATAGAGAGCAACATGATGGTCTCCACTGCCTATTAGATGATGGTATTCTACAACCTGGATAAGAGCTAAACATTTTGCTTCCTTTCTACATATGTCCTTTCCTTTTAATTGAAGTAATGAATACTATCAGATAAGAATTGTACAGACTGGAAAGGAATAAGATTGGTAGATTGGATGCCAGTGAAGAGACTCCAGTATGGCACTGGATATGCTGGTGTCTATTTTGGTCATTAGAAAAAGCCCTAAATTTCATTGGTTTAGATGCTCTGAAACTTCAGGGAGCCTGGCGCCTACCCAAATGCAAGATTTTATTCTTTTCTATGGAAATGGACTAATTCTTCCAATTGAGTGAAATCATGATGCAATTACATTAATCCATGAAAAATATAGCAAAAAATATATTTGTCAAGCCAAATCCTTGATTACATTCGGAGATTCCAACAGTGTGCATTGAAATTTTTTCCTTTTGAATTTCATGGATTCCTCCTAGAGGTTACAGGCTATTTGAAGACAAACCTCAAGATATTGAATGAGAATAAAGTATCTTGCTTTCTTCTTGTGTTATGTCTTTCTCTTATACAGACATAATCTTTCATTGATTGTGAAACATGCACACTCAAAGAGAATAACTGTGGAAAGTCCCAGGCCTTTTATTTGATTCTTGGAAGCTCCCTGACTCCCAACTCTGTGTCATAGTAGCAAGAGATAACAATGTTTTTTCTATGGACAAATGACCTTTACCCAATTCTAGGTGTGGCCCCAGACCCAAAGCCCATTGGAATAGAATGCTGTCTCTTCACTGGTCCAGATGAATACCCTGTCCTGAATCAGGAGCAGGGCGAAATTGTCAGGAGGGAGAAGACTAACTGTCTTCCATCTTCTTCTTCACTCCTCAAGCCACTTCAGGCTCTTTCTGCCTTCCAGCTGCAAGAAGGAAGATGGATGAGGCCAATTACACATCCGGTTGCTAAAGGACAAGAGTCTGGGAAGAAGCTGCTGTGAGAGGAGCTATCAGCCTCAGTTAGGTCCCCATCCCCAGCTTTCTACCCTTGAGATGCTGGAGAACTTCTCCTCGGATGAGGCCTAGGACCCTCTCTCTTGGCTGAGTTACCTCACTCCCAGTGGGAGAGCTCCTTTACTCCATATTGTCTGGTATGTAGCTTCCTGTGTACACTTCCTCTGGTTTCTGTTTTGCTGTGATTGAGACAAATGATTTTCTTTGCTACATTCTATGTGTGTTTATTGTACAAATGATATTTGACAGGAAAGGAGGGCAAGTCATAGATATCAGAACTGGAATCCACCTTGCTTTCAGTGATGAAAGAGAAGTCGTAAGTTAGGTTGAACCTGATTACATGCCATAGACTAAAATATCGAAGGGAGCAGAGAGATGTCATTTTAGCCCAGTTCCTGTCTCTAAGGAGAGCAGTGTATCCAAGCTCCCATTGGCTCTATCTTTCTACTTCCCCTCCTGATAGTAGCTAAAGTATCCCATTGGAAACAGAAGGGGGTAGAGAAGTACATACTGCAGCCCTTGGAGCCACACAGTTATACTGCCATGGCTGTGATGGCAAGTGTAGATGGCTTGGGGAAGCCCATCCTCACAGATATCCACAAGGCGGAGCCCATAGACAGCTTCTGCGTGAGAAGAATCCCACAAATTCTCAGACCTGCTGTGTTCATTGCAAAAGGCTGATTGAGGGTAGAGTCAAGTAATGATCTAATAATTTTCAGAGAAACGAAGCACTTTGACACTTGAAGGATTCTGACATGTGAAACTTTTCCACAAACCTGACCTTTGATTGAGGCAAAATAATTGTCCATCAGTGAAGAATAGTTTTAGGGTCACAGAAAGTTTTCACTTCTGTATTCCTTCTCTCTACCATTCACCTGCAAATTCCATTCATTTACTGTGAGAGCAGAAAGACTTCTGGTTTTGGATTTGGAGCTAGGAAGCCTGGCTCCCTGCCCAGTCTCTCCTTTGGCTCTCCTTCTATGCCTGGGCTGAATCAGCATTGACTATTTTTTTTAAGTATCAGGAAAGGGTATGGAGGGTAACTTGGGTAGAGTCTTTACAAATTTGGGGATCCCTAGCCTCTGAATGACCACAGAATACAGCACACTTTCAAGAAAACTCACTAGGACACCTTTCTTCAAATATAAATAATGAGAACCTGTGTCTGCTACCTCTTGAAAGGAGGCTGAGGGAGGGGAAAAGGTATGTTGGTAAAAACTTCTGCAATAGGGGATTCCAACATGGACCCTAGGCAGGAACCCACAAGTGAGGGATTCACTATTGCGAATAGGGAGTCTGGTTAGGACAGCATATTTGAGAGAGAGCATTAAATACTACTGTGCTCCTATCCTTTCAATTCATTTGGATTCTATCTTGCCTGATTTCTCTCTTTTTCTGTCCTGAATGTGTGGTGGGAGGGAGCAGGATGCTGACAAAGTCTCTGCAGGAGAAGTGGATCCCAATATTGGTTTTAAGCAGAAGCACTATGTTTGAGACTCATAAGTCCCTGTTTGAAGAAGAATTTAGTGTTCATAAAGATGGCGTCAGTCAGCTGCTCTTAACGAATGGTTGCTATGGTGACTAGTCTGTTTCCATAGAAACTCTGAATCCTGCTGGGCTAATTCCATATGAGTCCTATATCATGTCCCCTCAGCCAAGAGGAGAGTTGGGCTTCTTACCCACTTTAGTCTGAACAGCCAGGTGGGCATAGTTCTAAATCCCCAAATGAGACCAAACAACAGGAGATACGCGCACATTTCATACACACACGTGTGTGTAAAGGAGTGTGTGTTTGTATGTGTGTGTGTGTATTAAGCATCAGCTGATCTAAATCACAGTTGCCATGGTGCCCTGTCTCCAAAGATGTCTCCCACGAATTCTGTCTTGCCCTCTTGCCAACTCCTTTTCAGCCCTGTGTTATAAAGGCTAGGACAAGAGGAGTGGGCTTCTGTTTAGCTTGGCTCTGAACAAACATAAATCACTAACTTCTAGAGAATGAAAGGAGATGCTCACACAGAGACATAGAACTATGCATACATGATAAGAAACAGGAAAAATCCAGTGACAGAGAAACACAGAAACTTACTTTTCTATCAGCCATTCCCCTTCCCAACAAGCTTGTGTGGCTGAGGCTATACCTCCCACTCCTTGGAGCTTCCCAACTTTGGGAGGCAGTTATACTCACAAGCCTGTTTTCAGGAAAGGAAAGTAGAAGGCTAGTCAATGAGTCATGCTTCCCTCAAGTCAAACTGCTGATTCATTTTTTTGCCTAGAAAGTTATCCTAGAATAAGTCTCTCTGTTCTAAGTAGTTATATTTGAAAAAAAAAGACTCAGTAGTTCTGTTCCTACAAATCTGAGCCCCCAGGTATAAAAGTGCTCTGGCAAAGTATGAGAAAGTGGTAAAATTGATTTCTCTCCTGTCCTCAGTGAAACTTCTGTCATTAAGTCTGCTGCATTTGCACAATGCAATACCTAGGCAGCAAAGCAAGAGTTAACCACCAGAAAGGTGGGAGAGACAAAGAGAAGTTACAGGAAATAGGCACATGGCCACTAGAAGTGTTGTTGTTCGGTCTTGTCTGACTCTTCCGAACCCGCAGGGGCCACAGCATGCCAGGCCCTTCTATTCTCTACTACCTCCCAAAGTCTGTTCAAACTCAGATTCCTTTTTTTTTTGCTTTTTGGAGGGCAGTTGGGGTTAAGTGACTTGCCCAAGGTCACATGGCTAGTTTTTGTGTTAAGTGTCTGAGGTCGGATTTGAACTCCTGACTCCAGGACTCCTGACTCCAGGGCCGGTGCTCTATTCACTGCTCCACCTAGCCGCCCCCAGATTCCTTCTTTCTATCTCAATCTCTGTCATTTTCTTCTCCTTTTCCACCATCAGGGCCTTTTCCCATAGGTCCCAACTTCTCATTTTGTGCCCAAAGTATTTAAGCTACAGGTTCGGTATTTGACCTTCCAGTGAATTGTATGAATTAATTTCAGTATAAGTACTGATTGATTTGACCTCCTTGCTGTCCAAAGGACTTTCCAAAGTCTTGTCCATGTCATTTCCACCCTGCTCCCATTCCCCTAGCATAGGTTAACCTCATCTGTAACTTTATCTTTCTTTCTGCCTGTCCTCCAATAGGAAGAGTCAGCCTGTCTAACTCCAGAGCCTGCCAGTTACATGGACTGTGAAATTCTTCCACAGTACTAAGAAGGAGAGATACAAATATGTACACATATACACACACACATGCACATAAATGCAATATACATATACACATTTCACATGTACACTGACACATATATACACATACAGATATATACACAAACACATTATAATGCATATATTATATATGTATAAAACATGTGTGTATACTTTGTCTCCTCTTATAGAATGTAAACTCTTTGAGGGCAATGAGATGTAACTAAATGCTTAGATTTTGGGGTTTTGGGGTTTTTTTTGGTTGATTGAAAGGTTTATCCCCCTAGAATCAGAGAAATGGATTAAAAACCTTCAAAGGTCCCTTCCAGAACATAGCTAAGAACTTGGAAGTAAGAAAAGAAAGGTGTCCCAGTAGGCCAAATGTGTAGCTAACGTGTACATAGGATTTGACAGCGCAGTTTCCATTTTACAGTTAGGGAAACTAAGACTCATGGAGTTAAGTGACTTCCCTAAGAATGGGCAATGACAGGGCCTGGAACTCACTACTATTAGCGTACTAAAACTTGTGAGTTTAACTCATAGATGTTCAACATGTCCTCACTGATAGATTATTTACTCTTATTTTACACAGACTTTTAATAAGCATGGTGATCTAGTTTCCCATCATTCAGCAGACTAGAAGCAGCAAATTAGAAAAGGTGAGAAGGGTTAGTAGAGGCAAGTACACAGATTTTTTTTTTTTTGCTTTTTGGAGGACAGTTGGGGTTAAGTAACTTGCCCAAGGTCACACGGCTAATTTTTTTGTGTGTGTTAAGTGTCTGAGGCTGGATTTGAACTCAGGTACTCCTGACTCCAGGGCCGGTGCTCTATTCACTGCGCCACCTAGCTGCCCCACAAGTACACAGATATTAATGAAAAGTGATAGTTGATACCTACTGTAAGGGAGAGAAAACCCATAAAAAGAAAGTAGAAAAGCATCAATCCCAAAGGAAAGCAGCCTGGAGCCCATTTAGCATGAGGGGTCTTTAGTATAACAACTATATTTTAAAATGATATCTTGACACATCAAAAAACAAAAGATTAAACTATGTTTCACATCTATTTAAGAAAGCTAAGGCATGGGTAATAGGTAGCAAAAAAAAAAAGATTCCAAAAAGTTTTATTCTTTAAAGGAACAACCCTTGGCTATCTGAAGAATGACTCATTTGCCAATGGTTTCTGAAAGCCAAGATTTTGCTGTAGATATACACATTCAATGTTCTTTTCTTGCCACCAAACAAAACAAAAATGATTACGTTTCATCAATTACTTGTGTCTGTTTTATCAAATGCATAACAAACAGCTCAATAAACTCAAACTTTCATTCTTGCCCATTTTTTGTTTATACTGCCACCCTCTTTTCCACAATGTGTTTTGCATTTCTAATTCATTTCTCTTCTGACTCAATAGTGTGTGTAATGCCTCATGTCTTTCAAAACGTTTTAAAATGTATTTATTCTCTGACCATTACAACAACTATGGTAAGGTAGATAGGACAGAAATGTTTATTCCCGTTTGACAGATGAAGAAACTGATATCTAGATTGGTTATGAAACCTGCCCAAGATGGCAGTTACTTGTTGACAGTCAGAATTCAGGATTAGGAAGGATATTACAAGGATGGAATAGTGTCAGCTAAGGTTGAGCAAGGCATAAAACCCGGCCCTGATTCCTCATCCAGCGGGGGCTCTTTGAAGAATGTCAGACAGATAAGATCTAGAGGCAACCAAGAAAACTAAAGCAACTTCTAAATCTTGCCCTGCCCCTGCCCTCCCTTCCTTTCTGCTGTAAGAGGAAGTGTCTGGAACAGTCCTATTTATTAGGGCTGGCTGGGTTGTGAGAAACAGCTAACCAAAATATGAAACTTTCCCTTTACATAGCCCTTAATGCTTCCCCTAATTCCCCACTGACAAGCTCTGACCCATCAAGTGGCACTTTATACACAATTTAGCTCCCCTCTAAGTAACACCTATATAATCCTTGTTCTTTGTTCCTTTTGGGAGTCTCTGACCTGAGAGTGGGACCCCCTCACTGGCAAACCCTCCTTGGTTCCCAAATTTCTGGTTCTAGTTTGTTCCAGCACCGACAATTTTACCCCTAGGTTTCTTTAGAAATGAAAAAAAATCCCTGTCTATTGCTTCTACTAGAACATTATATCTACCGTAGAGCAAAAGAACAAAAGAAAGAACCTTTCTGGGTTTTTTGTTTATTTTTCTGTGTTTGTTTTTAGCTCTAGTCACATCATTCCACAAACATGGATTGAGTGGTTTCTATGTCCAGAAACCTGGGTCGTGTCCTGAATTTAAAACTTGCAGGTTGTCTTGGGAAACCCATTTTCCAAAAACAGAAAGCAAGGCCCAGAGTTCAATGATTTGCACCAGGGCCCGTGGGTAGTTTTTGAACGAGTCAGGATTTTAAACTGGATAGACTATTGGAGGTCAGAGGACCTCAGCTCCTTTTTACTGAAAGCAAACTCTCATTAGGCCCAATAGAGATCTCTCCCTTTTTTAAGTTCCCAGAGCACTTGCTGTTTGGGAAGGTTGTAGTAGATACAGCACTGGGTCAGGAATCAGGAGGACCTGAGTTCAAATTCAGCCTCAGATACTTACTGGCTGTGTGACCTTGAGCAAGTCACTTAATAAATGGAAGGGACATTGTACATCAAGTAATCCAGCTAGGTATAGTGACTTATTCCAGGTCCTATCACTAGGAAGTGACAGTGCATTAGATGAGAACCCATGAATTTCCAGGGTTGAGGTTTTCCTTCAATCCCTGGTCAGCCTCCTGCTATGTGTTAGCTAGTTCTGCTTCATGTGTGGTAGCTTCATTTCCCCATCAATCAATCAATTAATTCAGCATTTGTCAAGCACTTGTTAAGCACCTGTCCTCTTCCTGTCTGGGGAAAAAAGTGAACCGCCAGCCTTCAAGGGCTCCCATTCTAATTGGGGAAACAACCTGGCCATGAAACACAGCAAAATCAAAGTAGGTACAAAATTGTAAATTCCTTGAATGTTGTGTCACCTGTGTGAATAGGGTTAAAGGTGGGGAATAGATCTTCTGGCGTGATTCAAGGACCTCAGTCTGAATACTTTAGCACCCCACCTTCTTCACAACTAGAGCCGGAAATGGAAAATGTGACATAGGCAAAACTTGTCCTTTTTCATATTCATTGGGGTGGGGGGAGGAAGAAAGGAAAGAAGAAAAGAAGGAAGGGAGGGAGGCAGGAAGTAAAAAGGGAGGTATGGAGAAAGAAAGGAAGAATGGAGGGAGGGACAAAGGAAAAAGGGAGGAAGAGAGGGAGGGAATGAGGAAGGAAGAAAGGAGGAAGGACGAAAAGATGAAAGAAAGCTGGAGGAGTAAAAGGAAAGAAGAAATGAGGAAATAAACATACATGAATCACCTATTATGTGCCAGGCACTGTAGAAAATAGCTATTATTTCACCTGATCCTCACAAGAATCCTAGGAGGTAGGTACTATTATTACCCCCATTTTACAGTGGAGGAAACTGAGGCAGGCAGATGTTCAATGACTTACCCATGTTCACACAGCTAGTTAAGTGTCTGAAGCCAGATTTGTACTCAGGTCTTCCTGATTCCAGATCCACTGGGCCACTTTGTTGACAACAGACTGCCCAGGATTACTGACAAGCAGTATCACTCCAAAGTCCCAAGGAGAATAGTGGCCCCTAGACCACATGACCTGCTTCCACCCCAGTCCCAGAGGAATAGCCCCTGCGAAGGGGTCTGCCAGCCCTGCTAAAACTGCCACTACCACCTGTGGACAGGTAAACCCAAGATGCCTCAGAAGAGCAACAGTTCCCAAGTGACTGGCCCCTTGCAGAGATGCACCCCAGTCACTCCCTGAGGCTGCTGAAGGCCCAGCTTCCTTAGGAGCCACAATCACTGAGGAAGCAGAAAGCAAAGTTCTCCCCAAAGTCCTTGGCACTGTCAAAGGGTTTTAGCAATTGAAATAACACTACAAAAGATGCATTTCCAAGTTTTTGCATTTATTTGACTTGCATCTGAAACTTCCTGATGTATTGTCTCCTTTTTGAACTCTTTGAAAGCAGAAACTGCCTTCACTTTCTATTTGTATGCCAGCACTCAACACCATGCTTCACATATAGTAAGCACTCCACAAATGTTCATTCATTTATCCACGTCCCAGATTCATTGAAGTCCCAGCTGTGTTGAGTCGGAATAGAGCATCCCTTTGCCTACTAATTTATAATCAAGTGATCACCTAATCCATGCACACATAAGGTCAGTTTTGCTCCCAATCAAAGAGTTCACAGGATTTTAGAATTGAGAAGGACCCTAGAAATCCCACCCTCATTTTATAAATGAAGAAACTGAGTCCAGAGAATAAGTTGCTTAAGATCACATAGCTAGTACCATACTTGTTATCCTGCCCTAGGTGACTCTGGACAAGTGACCTAACCCTACAAAGTCTGTTTCCTCATCTACATATGGGGATAATAGGGCTATAGGGAGCATTCAATGAGTAGAACTATGTAAAGTGCTTTGCAAACTTTCCAACCCTTTACAATTTTGAGCTATCAGAAGTAGCAGCAGCAGCAGCTACAGTGACAGCAAGGCCAAGAACAAACTGCAGATTTCTTAAATCCCAGTCTAATTCTCCTTGATGGTGAGACCACATGGCTGACCATGGGGTCAGAGAAGACTGGAAGAATGGAAGAAATCAAATCTATTCTCCTTAGCTCAAAAAGAACGGAAAATCTGATTTAAAAGGCAAACAGACCTTAATAGGAAGAAACCTTTTATCAAATAAACTGCCAAGGAGGAGTCAGCAGGATGTCACCAAAGGCCAGCAAGTGCCTTATAAATTTAGCTATTTTAAAAGGGAATACCCAGATTAGAGACCAAACATAAGGCAGCAGCAACCTTATGACTCTGCTTTTAAAAAGAATGAAGTCACTTTGTTACTCTTAACTAGGTCCTTTTCATCTTGAAATCTATAATTTATGATTGATGTGTCAGATCAATTTTTGCATCCTCTGACTTCTCCTGAGTATTAATCTTATCCACATCTCATTGGAAGTCAATAAATAATAAATAAAATGTATAATATGAATAATGTATAATTTGAAAGTGTGATTTTAAAAGGGTGTTGCACATTTTTTTCCCATCAGATTTTTTTTTTCTGTTTTCTTTGGACCACATCTCCATTTCATTTTCTCCCCCTCCCCTTTCCCCCATTGTTTAAGGAATTTTTATTAAAGCAAGAATTTTCTAACCCAAATTACATTTCTTTGCTCAGCTATCAAATCTGTCATCTAAAACAGTGGTGATATTCTGAGCTTTTCCACAATAAAGAATTAGAAAATTAAAGAAAGGAATGCTTTAAATTTTTGTACTGTGCTCAAAATTCTCCCCCCCCCACACACATAAAACATTTGTTTTTATATTTTACTATTTTGGGGGGGGGAGTCTTGTTTTAGGTTTTTTTTTGTTTTGTTTTGTTTTGTTTTTGCTTTTAAATCAATAAGTAATCTAGGTCTAGCATTAAGTTTGCTAGACCTGGCATTTGCTCGGTACATCAAGTTCAAAATTGCCTTTCCATTTTTTCTTTATTTCATATTTTGCAATTTTTTTCACAATATTTAAGTTTTTAGATGTTTAGACATTTTTCTTCAATGAAGCAGAGGTTCCATTTCTCAGTCCCTCGGCTTCACTTTTAAACAGCGGGCACCTCCGGAGCACTGTTCACTGCTTTCTGGGCAGCCTCTTTCGCCTGGTGAGCCTGCAGAACGGCTACAGCTTCATCAACCTTAGAACGCAGGGACTCAGGAGACTCCAGCATGTGAAGAAGTTCCGAGTTGTCAATTTCCAGCAACATACCAGTGATTTTCCCGGCCAGAGTAGGGTGCATGGCCTGAATGAGTGGAAACAGCCGTTCACCCAACATCTGCTTCTGCTCCTGCGGAGGGGCGGATGCCAACATGGACGCAGTTAAAGGTTCCTGACCTTGCACGTGGACAGCAGGTTGTTGCATGGTAACCTGTGGCTGAGCATTAAGATGCTGTTGAGGATTGCGAACGCCAGCGGCATACTTATACTGTGGAACTGAGCGGACAGCAGGGGTCCCTGCGGCAGCAGCTGCCCCCGCTGGACGTGGACCCATCGTCTGAGTCGAGGTGTTCGCCACACGTGTGGACACCACTCGTGGCACCTGTGAAGAAGCTGGTCTCATTGTACTGAATGGTGGCCTGGGAGCTGCTGGGCGGATAGCACCGGGCATGTTCTGGAATGGATGAGGTCTGGCTCCCTGAGCAGTCCAGCGAGGGCTTGGTCTGAGAGGAGCGATTTGGCTGGCAGGATAGTAGGCAGCCCGGTTCTGAGTCTGAGGGATAGCTGCCATGAAGTAACCTGAAGGAGGCTGGTAAGGGCTGATCACAGGGTTGGGCACAGCTCTGACACTGGCCATTCTCTGCATGTACTGGTTTGTGAGGTGAGCCTGCCGCTCCTCCTTGCGCTGCGCTAAAGCTATGTACAACGGCTTGGTGGCCACGATCCTGCCATTCATTTCTGTGACAGCTTTGGTGGCTTCCTCTGGGGAGGAGAAGCACACAAAGCCAAAGCCTTTGCTGCGGCCCCCTTCCATCATCACCTTTGCGCTGGTGATTGTACCAAATGGGGAGAACTCTTTGCGCAGGCGCTCATCATCAATCCCATCGTCCAGATTTTTCACGTACAGGTTCACACCCTGGTACCTGGTGATCCTGTCCTGCTTCATCTGTTCAAATTTCCTCTTGAGTTCCGTCTGGCGCTCTACTTTTTTCTGAGCCCGGCCCACATAGATTTTTTTCCCATTCAGTTCTTTTCCATTCATCTCATCTACAGCCTTTTGGGCATCTTCGTGCCTCTCAAAGTTCACAAAGCCAAACCCTTTGGACGTGCCACTCTCATCAGTCATGACTTTGACACTTAAAGCAGGTCCAAACTTACCAAAGAGCCTCTTAAGTCTCAGATCGTCCATGTCCTCTCCAAAATTCTTGATGTAAACGTTGGTGAACTCTTTGGCCCTGGCTCCAAGCTCTGCCTCCCTCTCTTTGCGGGATTTAAAGCGTCCCACAAAGACCTTGCGGTCATTCAGAAGCATCCCGTTCATTTTGTCAATAGCCCTCTCGGCAGCCTCTCGAGTCTCAAAGTGTACAAATCCATAGCCCTTGGACCCATTTTCATCACATACCACCTTACAGGAGAGGATGTTCCCAAAGGCTGAGAAGGTATCAAACAAAGCTTTGTTGTCGATGGACTTATCCAGGTTTTTGATGAAGATGTTTCCCACGCCACTCTTGCGGAGGGAGGGGTCCCTCTGGGACCACATGATGCGCACCGGCTTGCCCTTGATGACATCGAAATTCATGGTCTCCAGGGCTCGCTCGGCATCGGCCGGCTGCTGGAAGTTGACATAGGCGTAGCCCAGGGAGCGCCGGGTGATCATGTCCCTGCAGACGCGGATGGAGAGGATGGGCCCGGCAGGGCTGAACTTCTCGTATAGCATCGCCTCGCTCACCTCGGGGTGCAGGTCCCCCACGTACAGCGAGGCCGTGGGGTAGCTGGGGGCGCTGGGGTGCATCTTGCCGCCGCCGCCTCCTTACGAGGATGATGAAGGAGGAGGAGGCGGAGGAGGAGGCGGAGGGGGAGGACAGGGAGGAGGGGGAGGAGGAAGAGGAGGAGGAGAAGGAGAAGGGCCACAGGCTGCTGCTGCTGCTGCTGCTGCTGCCGCCACCACCACCGCCGCCGCTGTCGCCACCGCGAGCTTTCCGGCAAGAGGAAAGGAATGGGTGGGAGGGCCGCAGTCTGGAGCCGG
>JAQQSW010013843.1:0-12228 GCA_028646575.1 Pseudocheirus occidentalis
TGTGGGAGGGGCTTTACAGTGGGATCAATGTTCTGGGCTGGGGGGTAGGGGCAAAAAGGGGAGAAAATCTGTAACTCAAAACCTTGTGGAAATGAATGATGTAACCAAGAAAATAAATTAAAATTAAAAAAAATTACAAAGAAAAAAACATGTAATGTAAACAGAATGTAAAAAGTCCCTTTTGATTTCTCTTTCCTATTTATTTTTTCATGCTTGAGTCTTCTCCTTAAAAGTCACATTTTCTATTCAGCTCTGGTCTTTTCATCAAGAATGCTTGACAGTCCTCTATTTCATCAAATACCCATTTTTTCCCCTGCAGGATTATACTCAGTTTTGCTGGGTAGGTGATTCTTGGTTTTACTCCAAGCTCCTTTGCCCTCTAGAATATCATATTCCAAGTCTTCTGTTCCCTTAATGTAGAAGCTGCTAAATTTTGTGTTATCCTGATTGCATTTCCATAAACTTGAATGGTTTCTTTCTGGCTGCATACAATATTTTTCCATAAGCTGGGAACTCAGGAATTTGGCTATAATATTCCTAGGAGTTTTCTTTTTGGAATCTTTTTCAAGAGGTGATCAGTGGATTCTTTAAATTTCTATTTTACCCTCTGGTTCTAGAATATCAGGGCAGTTTTCCTTGATAATTTCTTAAAAGATGATATCTAGGCTCTTTTTTTTAAACATGACTTTCAGATAGTCCAATAATTTTTAAATGATCTGTCCTGGATCTATTTTCCAGGTTAATGTTTTCTCCCCAATCCGACATTTTACATTGTCTTCTATTTTTCCATTCTTTTGGTTCTCTCTTTTAATTTCTTGATTTGTGAGAGAGTTATTAGCTTCCATTTATTCCACACAAATTTTTAAGGAATTATTTTCTTCAGTATTATCTGGGGTCTCCTGTAGCAAGTTGTTGACTCATTCTCCATTTTTTGCATCACTCTTTTTCTTCCTAATTTTTCCTCTACTTCTCTTACTTGATTTTCAAAATCCTTTTTGAGCCCTTCCATGGCCTAAGACAAACTCATATTTTTATTTTCTTTAAATTAACTTTTGATTATGTTTTACTTTACATCATTCATTTCCACAAGATATCAAGTTACAGATTTTCTCCCCATCTTTCCCTTACCCACCACCCCAAAACAGTGATCCCATTGTATACCCCCTCCCCCAATCTGTTCTGTTCTATGTCCTCCCCCATCATCCCTCTGACTTTCCAGTAGGGCAAGATAGATCACCCTATCCCAGTGCCTGTATATCTTAATTCCCAGTTACATGTAATTATATACATATATAAATACATATATAGACATATATACACACACATATATAAACATTTGATTATAGAAATTTTAGAAATTTAAATTCTAGATTCTTTCCCTTCCTCCCTCATCACTCACCCCCACTGGAAAGACAAGCAATTCAATACAGGCTGTACATGTGTAGTTATGCAGAACATCTCCACAACAGACATACTGTGAAAGACTGACTATATTCCCCTCCTTATTAACCCATGCACCCTTTTTCTATTGTGTACTTTGTCCCTGTCCCTTTAAAGAAATGTGAGCTATTAACAACCCTCCCCTCCCCACTCTGCCCTACTCTCCATCATCCTCCTCTCATTCTCATCCCCCTACTCTCCTGTAGAGCAAGATACCCAATTTAGAGTATATGCCATTCCTTCCCTAAGCCAACTTCAATAAGATTAAGGTTGACATATTCCTTTTTGTCTTCCTGTTCTTCCCCTCCATTGTAAGTTATCCCTTGCCTCTTCTACATGAGATGATTAACCCCATTCTGTCTCTCCTTGTCTCCTCTCACTCTATTCCTCTCCCGCCTCTCAATTTCACCTTTTAAAATATCATCCCTTCCTATTAAATAGATTCTGTGTCCTGTGTCTATGTACATATATATATATATATATATATATATATATATATATACACTCAGATATGTATTCATACACATATATATTCCCTCCAAAAAGACATATATGTATGTATACATATATACATAAATATTCCCTTCATCTATTCTCATACTGAGAAAAGTTTCATGTGTTACAATTATTGTTTTTCCATGTTGGCATATAAATAGTTCAACTTTGATGAGTTCCTTGTGATTTCTTTTCCATATTTACATTCTCATGCTTCTTGTATTTGAATGTCAAATTTTCTATTCAGTTGTTTTTTTTTCAGCAAGAATGCTTGAAAGTCCTCTACCTCACTGAATGACCATATTTTCCCCTGAAACATTATACTCAGATTTGCTGGGTAGGTGATTCTTGGTTTTAATCCTAGCTCCCTTGATCTCTGGAATATCATATTACAGGCCCTTTGATCCATTAATGTAGAAGCAGCTAGTTCCTGGGTTATCCTAATTGTGCTTCCACAGTATTCAAATTGTTTCTTCTTGGAACCTTGTAATATTTTCCCCTTGATCTGGAAACTCTGGAACCTGGTTATAACATTCCTAGGAGTTTTCTTTCTGGGATCTTTTTAAAGAAGTATCAGTGAATTCTTTAAAGTTCTATTTTACCCTCTGATTCTAAAAATATGAGGGCATTTTTCCTTGAGAATTTTTTGAAGGATGATTTCTAGGTTCTTTTTTTGATCATGGATTTCAATTAGTCCAATAATTTTCAAACTGTCTCCTAGATCTATTTTCCAGGTCTTTGGTTTTTTTTTCAGTGAGATATTTCATATTGCCTTCTTTTTCCATTTGTTTGAATCCATTTAATAGAACTCGATTTATCCTAAAGTCATTTGCTTCCATTTGCTCCACTCTTATTCTGAAGCAATTATTCTCCTCAGTGAGCTATTGAGATTCTTTTTCCATCTTGCAAATTCAACTTTTTAAAGCATTCTATTCCTCCTTGGCTTTTTGGGCCTCTTTTGCCATTTGAGTTAATCTATTTTTAAGGTGTTGTTTTCTTTAGTCAGGTTGTTGTCTCTGTTTTCATGATTTACTTGCATCATTCTCATTTCTCTTCCCATTTTTTCATCCACTTCTCTTATTTGGTTTTCAAAATCCTTCTTAAGCTCCTCTATGGACTGTATTCATTTTACATTTTTCTTGGAAGCTTTTGATGCAGCAATTCTGACTGTGTCTTCTTCCTCCTGTTCCATGCTTTGATCTGTTTTGCCCCTAAAAAAGGAATCTCAAGTTGGATTGCTGTTCTTACTTTGCTCCCTTAGCCTGTTCATGTTGCCAGTCAATTACTTGACTTTTGGCTTCCATAGAACTCTGCTTTCAGAGGGGAGAGCTTTGTCCCAAATGGCTTGGGTTTTCTCAGCTGTCAGAGCTATTAGGATGCCGCCATCTCTATAGCCTCTACTAGCTTTGGCTCCCTGGTCATGCACTTCAGGACCACCACCCAAGACTGTGATCCCGATCCAGGCAGGTTAAGGCAAGAGCGTTTACCCTATGAATGGTCACTTGCAGCACCTTCAATCTGCAGGCCAGGAGTTCTGAAGCAGGGCCACAGCTTCTGCTGCTTTCTTGCCCTGAAGGCAAATGGCCAGACTCACTCCTTTCCCCCAAATTTAGCTGGGTTCCACTGACCTTTCACTTTTTCCTTGTTTCTTATGTGTTGATAATTCTGGAAACCACCACAGCTGCCAGTGATCCACTCTCCTGAAAGCCCCAGCTGCAGCTTGTCCTGGACACCCTAGGCCTATAGTTGTGCGTTCACACAGTGCTAGTCTGGGCTCCCAGAACACTGGAATGAACCCTTCCCGTCTGCCTGCTGGGCTGTCTTCAGTGAGAGATGTGTTTTTCTATTATTTTGTGGGTTCTGGAGCTCTAAAATTTATTTAGAGTCATATTTTATAGGTATTTGAGGTGGTTATGGGGGGAGCTCAGGAATTCTCCTGCTTCCATGCTGCCATCTTGACTCTGTACAAGGTCTCACAAATTCATATTTTTCTTGGAGGCTTTGGATGCAGAACCTTTGACTTTGTTGTCTTTTTCTGGTTTTATATTTTGATCTTCCTTGTCACCAAAGATTCTACAGTCTGATATTTTTCTGCTATTTGCTCATTTTCCCAGCCAATTACTTGACTTTTACACTCTTTGTTAAAGGTAGGACTCTGCTTACAGTGTGGAAGGTATTCTCTCCCAAGCCTCAGGTGGTTTATGCAGGTGTTTTTTAAGATACTTTTTGGAACCTGTAAATTTTCAGTTCTTCCAAGGTTGTATGTTCAAGGAAGAGGTGTTTATTCCTTTACTAAACTGTGAGTGACCACAAGCAATCTTTTCTGCCTTGGAACTGTGAGGAGGATTCCCTCCCTGCCATTGCTACATCAGCGCTCTCCCTCACCCTAGGACTGCCACTTAGGACTATGACTCAGATATTAGCACAATCAAAGTAAGGGAATCCTGCCTTATCACTAACAAAAAGATCCCTGCAACCCTCCTCTGATCAGCCATTCAATTCCCCCATTGTCTGTGTGCTGAGAGCTCTGGAAGCAGCTGCCTCTGTGGGGCTGTGGCCAATGTTACTCCTCTCTCACCCAGATCTTACAGACCTTTCCTACTGACCTTCTAAGTTATCTTTGGCATTTGTGGATTGAGAATTCTGGAAACTGCCACATCTACCAGAGATTTAGTCCCTTGAGGCCTGCTCTAGATTTGTTAGGGCCTGATCTGTGCTGGTGTGGCCTATGCTAAACTGTGCTCTTTTCTCAGACTGGTGTAACAGAGTACTGCTGTGTATATTGTATCTTGATTTGTTGTGCATGTTTTCCTTTGATTTGTTCTTGAATAGAGTGTTCACTATACTGTGTAATCAGAATCTTAAAAGCTGTTCACAGTAGAATTATTTTTGGGGAAGCTGCTTGTACATGGCATTACATTGAAGGGAGTTGACCATCTGAGCCAGGGAAGATCAAAGAAACCTCTGCTGACAAGGAATGCCAGACCCAGCTGTGCTGTGGATATGCAGTCAACCAGCACATGCCTGGTGAATGCAGAAGCAATGCTTTGGAGATTCTGCTTACCATGTGCACTTACAGAAGGCTAGATCTTGGTTCCAGTTCCAGGGGAGAAATAAAGTAGGATGTGAAGCCAGAGGCACCATCCCCATACCCCAGGACTAGAGGTGATTACAAATACTAAACTACCACAAGGAGTTTATAATCTAACCATAAGGAGAAATAATCTAACCATAGAGAGTTACTATGGGAATAGAGAAGACCAGGATTCATTTTCAGAGGAGGATATGGAAGCAAAGAATAATGTCAAATGGTCACCTCCCAAAAAGAATTAATAGAACTTATAAAAGACTTTGAAAATAAAATGAGAGAGATTGAGGAAAAAATTTAAAAAATAAGAACAATTCAAGATGAACAAGGTTATGAAAAGAAAGTCAACCAATTAGAAAAGGAGAACCAAAAACTTAAGGGAAAAAAACAACTCTCTGAAAATCAGAATTGGGCAAGGGAAATCAGCAAAGTTATAAGAGATCAAGAAATAATAAAACAAAATATAAATGAGTAAATAAAAAAGGATGTAAAACATGTCATAAAAAATGATTTGGAGAACAGATCAAGAAGAGAAAACATAAGAATAACCAGACTAACCTGAAAGGAACAATAAAAAAAAGCATCTTGATACAACAATACAAGAAACAATTAAAGAAAATTGTCATGAAATATTAGAACAAGAAGAGAAAGTAGAAATAGAAAAAAAATCCATCCACCACCACCTGAAAGAAATCTGATGAGGAAAACCCACAGGAACATTATAGTCAAATTCCAAAATCTCCAGATTAAAGATAATATATTATAAGCAACAAGAAAAAACCTATTTAAATATGGTGCTGCCACAATTAGAATCACATAGGAACTAGCAGCAGCAACAGTAAAAGCCTACAACTCTTGAACACTATATATCAAAGAGAAAAAGAGATGGAGTTCTCATCAAAAATATCATACCTGGCAAAGCTGAGCATAATCCTGAGTGCCAAAAAGGGGAATGACTTGTCAGCCTTTCAGGACTTTACTCAAAAAAACAAAAAACCCCAAACCCCGAACTTAATAGGAGATTTGACATACAAGAGCCAAGAGAAATATAAAGTACATACCAAAGTCTAATTACAAGAGACTCAGTAAGGACAGACTGTTTACCTTTAATGTGTATAAAATATATGTCTAAGATTTTATTAGCAATTGCATAATTTGCAAGAAAGATTGCAATAGACCTGAGTATGATAAAACTTTAAAACGTAAACCTATTTAGGAATAGGTAAAAAGAGTAATTATCTTATATAAATGAGGTGCAAGAGAAAGAAGCAACACAGACAAATTAGATGGGGGAGGAGGACTGTTAATTCTGGAAATCTACTTTCATTGGAAATGGGTTCAAGAAGAAACAATACGTATGTGTGTGTGTGTGTGTGTGTCTCAATTCAGAAGGAAATAAAATGCTAAGGGGATAGGGAGGGGGGAGAGGATAAAGGAAGGGTCTCTAGAGTGAAGGAAAATGGAATAGGTAGAAGGGGGTAAAGAATGTGTTTAGATTAATGGGAATGGAAGGAAAAAGGAGAGATCTCTGGAGAGGAAGGAAATTAAATCATAGGAGGGCAAGGTAGTGGCTGGAATAAAAGTAGAAGAGACAGGAGGGATAAGAAATAAGGGATATGTACAACCATAAAAACAAAAATTAGGAGTAGAATTAGAGAAAATGTGTGTTTATGTATGTATGTATATATCTATATCTATATCTATATATCTATATCTATCTATCTATCTCTCTCTCTCTCTCTCTCTATATATATATATATACATATGTATTTAAATAAATATGTCCATGCTGAATTTTAGATTTCTGGGGGAAGGGGGAGGAAGAGGGGGGAAAAAGTGAGAATAAAGCACAAAGTGCACAGCAGAAAGCAAAAGGAAACTTACAAGGAAACAAAAAAAGATGGGTAACTCTCAGCACAATGCATAGTATTTATTACAAAGGCTTTCTTTTAAAAAAATTTTTTTGACTTCTTTGTTTACTTTTAGTTTACAAGACTCAGTTCCAGAATCACTTGAGTTTCAGATTTTCTCCCCTCTCTTCCTCCCCACCCCCCTGCTCTTACACAGGCTTTCTTGAAATGGAAATGTATTGTATTTAAGTCTATAATACAAAAAAAAGATTTTAAAGAAGTTAGATGAAAGAATGGTGATGATTCTTACCTACAATATTAAAACAAAAAGAAAAACAAATACCAAGAAAACACAAAAATGGGATAGGAATATTTTTTTTAAGTTGAAGATAAAAATAAATAAAGCAATTAATCAAAATAATGTCACTGAGTTTTTATTTTGGGTAGCATAGGAAGAGTGTCTTATCCTACTGTTTTACTTTTTCATCTTTTACTGTTGGGAAGGGGAAGGAAAGGGATGGGAGGGCAGGAATGACGTGTGAAAATGACATGGGGAAGATTTCCGAGAAAAGACAGGATCCTATGGTCTAAAATGCTTTGGAAGAAATTAGCTCAGGAGGGATTGAAGGGATTGAAAATTGAAGATGCCTAGGAACAAAGTAATGAAAACAAAAAAAGAAACCGTCTCAACCAGGAGTAAAGACAGCATTCGCCTGAAGAGAACAATATGGATTCACAGGGAACTTAATCAAGTAATTCAGATTTTTAAAAGAAACATACAAAGATGGAAGCAAATAAAGGTATAAGAAGATAACTATAAGAGCATGGCCTGGTCTTATTTTAAAAAAAGAATGTCAGGAATGACAAATCTCAGAATGAATGGGGAAAGAAACTAAGGACACCAAGAAGGGTTTTGTTTAGATAAATGGAGAGGAGGTCCAAGATCTTGGCACAGGAAAATGATAAGTGGAGACAATAGAAGTTATGGCGAGAACTTCTCTATTCTTAGGATATTTGGTTTTTTTCTGCAAAAGAGAATGAGCTTTACATTAGAAATGACAACAAAAATGACAAAGAGTTGATACCCAAGAAAATAGACAGTCAGGGAGCACCTGGCTGCCCTTTGAGAGTTCAAATGACCTGGTCCAGATGAATTACATCCTAGAGAACTAAAAGAACTGGAAAGTGTGATTGCAATGCCACTGTTATATTTGAAATATCATATAAAAGAAGAGAATCATCACAAGATTGGAGAAAAACCAAAATATCTTAGTTTTCCAAAAACAGAATAAAAGTCTCTAGACTGTCATTCAATAACTCTGACCTCTATTCCTGGGAAAAGAGTATTAAAGGGATGGCTGGTCCACATCTAGAGAGTAAAGAGGAGATTACAAAGAAAATAGCTTCATTAAGACTAGATCAGGTCAAAATAACCTTGTTTCCATTTTGGACAACATTACTAGACTAGAACATGTAGGAAAGCTGTAGTTAGAGTTTACTTAGACTTATCAAAGATTTTTATAAACTACTTCATAATACAAACTTTTTTACATGGTCAAGGTGAGAATTTATTCAGTCTGGCTGTGAATAGCTGTTGTAAGGGTTTTCCTTTTCTGTTATTTTTCTAATGTAGGTGGAACACGAAAGGTAGAGAAAACAAATGTTTATCAATTAAAAATATAAAATAAAATAATTTAAAATGTAAAACAAAAAAGATAAGCATCTCAAATTATTTTGTGGATAAAATGTAGAGATGTGGTTTTGACAATAACAATAACTCATTCAAAACTAGCTCTAGAAGGATGAACTCAAAGAGGAGTTGTTAATTATTCAATGTGGTGGCAAGACTCTAGTCTAGCACTGTATGGAACTGTGTTGTACTGTTTAACATTCTAATAATGAATAAAAGTATGGAGAGTAATTTCATCCAATTTACATAGGCACAAAAATTGGATAACAGACTTATCATCCAAAAAGATCTAGAACTTTGAGTTGAATAAGATGAAATTCATTAGGGATAAATATAAAGTCTTTCATTTGAACACCAAAGAAAATCAATTTTACAAGCATAATATGGGAGAGGCATAGTTAGATAACAGTTCTGAAGATGGATCTAGGGATTTTAGTGCAATGCAAACTCAGTATCAGTCAGCAGTAAAATATGGCAGTTGAAAAACCCCAAACTAATATGATCTTGGGTGGCACTGAGAAAATCTTCTAAGAATGTCAAAATAATACTCCTACCATATTCTACCCTTGTCAGACTTCATCTGTAGTATTGTGGTTAAGCTCTAGGTGCCAAAGGTTATGAAAGAGATTAATAACCTGAAACATATCCAAGGATGTTGAAAGGCCTTGACTCCAAGTCATATGAAAATTGGCTAAAGGAACTAGGTATGTTTGGCATGGAGAAAAGAAGCCTTATTGGGCAGGGGCGGGGGTATGATAACTGTCTTCAGATAGAAGAATTAAAAGGGTTGTTATGTGGACGCGGGGCCACTTATGTCCAGAGTGCAAACTCATCAATAATAGAAAGAAGCAGCAAATAGTAATGGATAGATGCTACAATTTAGACTCAATGTTAGGAAAATTTTCCTAACAATTACAGCTGTTTAAAAGTGGAAATTGTTTGCCAGGAAAAGTGGTGTATTCCCCCTCTTTGGAGGTCTTTAAGCAAAAGCTGATGTTGTATAGTGGAAAATTCTTTTGGTGCATGGGTTTTGGAAAAGATAGCTATTATGCTCCCTTCCAAATCTCAAAGTCTGTTATTCTGAGTATAAAAAGCTACAATTCTGTTATAAGATTCTTGATCCCACAATCCACGACTTCCATTTTTCCATCACCACCTATTATAACACCTATATCAATTCTGATATCAATTCCATTATTTTATTTCTAAAATTTTCTCTTTTATCTTAAAATGTATAACACCATTTAAGTTAAATGTTATTAAATAGCAATTTTAAACAAAAAGCAAGTGTTACGGTTATCTTAAAAAACTAAGAATGAACTAATTTAGTAATGTGAATAGACAACTAATTACATACCACAACAATCAGGGCAATTTGTATGTACCAAAGGATTCATCCCATATCCTGGACTGCAACGATTAATCCACACCATTTTTAGAGTACCTTCAATATAGTATATCTCAGGAAGTGGCTCCAAACGTTTTTCCAGAACTTCCACTTGTTGTACAAAAAATCTCTCTATAAGATTTTTAGCCTAACAATATAGATTGGGGGAAAAATGTTAGTTCTACATTATATTTAAAATAGAATTTTGATAATTGTTTATTTGTTTGCAGCTGGAGAAATGTCAGTACCTTTTGTAATTTTAGAAGTTCCAATATAATGCTAAACATTCAATAATGATATTTTATACATTTATGCCATACAACCTCAGGGCCCTCAATATTCTTTTTAAAATTATTCATCAGTTCCCATTCCTATTCCACATAGCAACTATTTCAAACCTCCTCTTTCCTTAAATAGTAGCTACTCCATCACACTCCTTTCTTCTTTCCTACTTCACTGAGATAGAAATCATCCAACAGGATATTACTCAATTATCAACCTTAATATATGTTCATATAAGTATATACATAAACATACATATATGCATATATACACAAATGTAATTAGTATTTTAACATCACTGAAATTGCTCCCTATATCTTTCTCTATCCCAGAAAGTGATGCTATATAACAAAATTTTGAGGTTCTGTTTTGCGTTTTTTTTAAAGAAACAGAGGAATAGAACAAAGATCAACATATTTCAAAATCTGACAATATATGTACTGATCCATATCCTACAAAGACCCCATGCCATATACCTGTAACCCCTGCTAATTCTCTAAAGGAGTTAGGAGAGTTGTTTTGTCATATCTCTTCTTTGGGGCCAAGCTTATTCTTTGCAATTCCTGAATGTTTATTTCTATTCTTTTGTGGTTATTAAAACTGACATTTTTGTAGTCATTGTGTATATTGTTTTCTTTGCTGTCCTTACTTTGTTTTTCATGAGTTTAATTGTTGCATTCATCACATTCATTATTTCTTAGAGCATAGCAAATCATCATTATTATTATCATAGCATAACAATATTCTATTACAATCATGTACCATAATTTTAAGTCTTTTCTTAAATAATGGACATCTAAGTGTTTCCAACTTTTGGAATGGCTTTTGGTCTTACATATTTACTATTTGTCTATACACTTTGGATATCAAACTTTTGGATACCCAAGAAACTTGACACAAAGATTTCATTTTTTCCTACTTCTCTTCTTATCCTGTATCCATTGATTTGGATTGTGCAAAAGTTTTTTTTTATTTCAAGTAATAAAAATTATCTATTTTATCTTTTGTAATTGCCTCTATACATTCTGTCTGTTAAGAATTCATCCATCTATAGTTACAAAAGGTGTATGCGCTGTTTCTACTGTTTTTTTTCTTTTTGGAGGGGGGAGGGCAGGGCAATTGGTTTTAAGTGACTTGTCCAAGGTCACACAGGTAGTAAATGTTGTGTCTGAGGTCTGATTTAAACTCAGGTCCTCCTGACTCCAGGGCTGGTGCTCTATTCACTGCACCATCTAGCTGCCCCTAAATTTTTTAATGGTATGATTTTTTTTAATATTCAGGTTGTATGTTCATTTTAAATATATTGGAGAATATGGTATAAGGTATTGGTCCAGGCCCAGTTTCTGACAGACTGTTTCCAAGTTTTCTCAACAGTTATTTTTAATCAAGTAAGAAGTTCTTTACCAAGTAATTTATGTTTTTGAGTTTATCAAGCATAATTACTAAGCTCAATTATTTCTGATTTTTTCCATGTCTAATCTGTTTCACTGGCTTATTTTTTTAAATAAGTTTTTATTCATGTCTCTTTTGTATCATCATTTTTCTCCCCAGTATCCTTCTCTCTCCTTTCCAAACAGTTATATAATAAATAGCAATTTAAAAAAAATTTATCTTTAGTTTTCAACAATCATTTCCCAAAAACTTTTGAGTTACAAATTTTCTTCCCATCTCTCCCCACCGTCACCCCAAGATGGCAATCATACTGAACACCCCTTCCCCCAATCTGCCCTCTCTTTTATATCCTCCCAAGGTCAGCCCTTTACTTTCTTGTAGGGCAAGATGGCTCTCTGTACCCCAGTGCCTGTATATCTTATTTCCCCATTGCATGCAAAAAAATACATACATATATATATATATATATATATATATATATATATATATATTTTAAAAAGCTGTTTCTAAAACTTTGAGTTCCAGATTCTCTCCTTTCTCCCCTCCTCACTGAACCTCACTGACAAGATAAGCAATTCAATATAGGCTACACATGTGTAATAAT
>JAQQSW010013844.1:0-12228 GCA_028646575.1 Pseudocheirus occidentalis
GCTTCCTCTTCTATAAAATGAGGGAGTTGGGCTATATTGCCTCACAGACCCCTTCTAGTTCTAAATCTACAATCTCATGATTCATATATACCTATGATCCTAGAAATATTGAATTATCATCCTAGGAGAGAAGGCCTGAGTCACCTCCCTTTCCAGTAGTCCTCCTTTCTGGTCTTTATGCCATTCTGAAAAGGACTAAAACAGAACCATAATGAACAGTTTTCCATGGACCATTTGGACCAGTATCCATGAATCACAATTCCATGGCTGCAAGGGTGTTTTATAATATTTATATTTAGTCACTTTGAAGAACTTTAAAGTGAATGACACTTTCTTTCCACCCATCGTTCTCCTTACGTTTTTACTATCCCAATCAGTAACTTTGACATAAAAATATCTACTGACATTTTATTTTAATTCCTTAATTAGCCATTTATAAGGTATTTTCTTACAAACTTGAAAACAGAGTTCTCTTCTCCCCTTTTCCAGGCCACTCTCCCCTCTTCCATTTCATCCCATGCCCCACCAGGACAATATGAAATGTTTACAAGGTTGACACAGTGAGCATTTAGAACCTCTGTATTTTTCCTCTGCTACATTTCCAATATAGCTTGCACAAACTGATATGAGGATGCTCTTTCTTCCTCTCCCACCTCCATTTCTACTGTCCATCAAAAAACACAGGGATTCTCAAACCCTGGGTACAAACACAGTCAGAAGGGTGTGCCAGCTCTCTGTAGCAAAAAGCTTTTCATATGTGTAATCACTTAGTTCCATTATTAATAGACAACTACCAAAGTGAGCTGACAAAGGCTAGCACTGAGGAACTGCCACAGGGAGAGAATCCAAAGTCCCCCTCAATAAAACTCTTCATAATAAGTTATGAAAATTTAATTTCCTGAAAGAGGAAACACCAGTCATCTACTTAGTTCTGGGTGTGTTTATACTGTCATAGGCAATTTGCATTCAAGGAAACAATGGAGCATCATTTGCTTTTTCACAGGCCCCTGGAGGAAACATAGTTTGGGTTTCTTTTTTCCCTCTGAAAGAGAAGACAGCTGAAAATCAGACCATCTTCACAGCCCACATTCCTAGCTCCTAGGGAAGTTCCAGAAGGATTAAGGAATTAACAGGGAATCTTAGAGCTGGAGGAGACCTTCCAAGTCTTCCATGTGGGCAAGTCTGAGTTGCAATGTTTTCATGTGTAAAATAAGGATCATAATTTTAATGCAAAAAAAGTTTTTGTGTCAGGCATATGATTACACTGTGATTATATGATATGTAATTTACTGATGAGAAAACACCCTCTACCAATGCTTATTGTCAACTGCTTAGTAATTTATAGTCTTAGAGAATCGCTTGCAACCCTGTTAGGTTAAGGGATTTGCCCAGAGTTAGAAGGTTTGTAAAAGATGTGGGATTGGAACACAAGTCTTCCTGACTCATGCTGATTATATTTAGCTGTATACTCAATTACTACCATTGGTTCTCAAGTGGAATATTTTTCCTTCATTGGAATACAGGATCTTATTTTTTATTGTTTAGAAAATACAGGGTGTTCCAAAAGTCTTGGGGTGCTTTCGTAGCTTAAAACTGCACCAAAATTTTTAGAATTCCCTTCAAAATGTCTGTAATCATATATGAAGCTTGAATGACCTAAAGAGAAATTCTGTTTAGCTTTTAAGATCTTTTACAACCTTGATCTAACCTATCTTTCCATCTTCATTATACAATATTTTCCCTCCTGTGTTCTGAGATTCAGACAAATTGGTTTTCTTTTTGCTCCTTACATAGGATAATCCATCTCTATGACCATTCCTTTGCACTGGTAAAGGAATTTTCATTGGCACCAAAATATACTAAATTTGAAATGTATTCCCTTCTTACCTTTACCTCATAGAAGCTTACTCTTCTTTCCTTCCTTCCTTCCTTCCTTCCTTCCTTCCTTCCTTCCTTCCTTCCTTCTTTCCTCTTCCTTCTTTCTTCTACTTAATCTTTCCTTATCTCCACTCCCAGTGTAAGTGAACTTCTCCTTTTCAAATATTTTATTCAATTGCTTTGTATTTATTCTATTATTATTCTGTATATATACATATATTTTCTTCTTTTATGTATATAAATTGTATGATATGCACATATAAGTTATACATACACACACAGTTGTCTCTGTCATTAGAATGTAAACAAACCTCTTGCAAGTAAGGACTGTTTTGTCCCTAGCACCTAGCGCAACACTTGGAACATAAGCATTTCCTAAATACTTGTTGATTGATTACATAGAGATTTAAGATTCCCAAAGTATTTTCTTTAGGTAGTGTATTTTAGTTACATTTTACAAATGAAGAATCTGAATGCCAGATAGTTTGTGTCTTTTCTAAAAGTATATAAATTGTAAAGGCTTGAGTGTGGATTTGAATCCAGATCTCATTCTACATCTAATTCTCTTTCCATGCTTATGGAATTCAACATAATGTTTATTTACTACTCTCTATGTGGTAGACAAGTGCTAGACGTTTGGAATACAAAGACTTTAAAAGGAAACAGTCCTTGACCTGAAGGAACTTGTATTCTGCTGGGGAAACAAATTGTACAAAGGGAAGTACATGCAAAAATAATTTTTTAAAAGTCACTAAATATTATGTATCACAACTCTCCTCTCTCTCTCTCTCTCTCTCTCTCTCTCTCTCTCTCTCTCTCTCTCTGTCTCCCCCCTCTCCCCAGATCTTCCTAGATTCCAGAGCTCTCTCTCCTGCCCCAAGAAATGAACAATTGCACTTGCCTCGTTATTGTATGACCATGAACATTCCCTAACGTATTCTGAGCTTTCTGTGAAGAGTGCCAGGGTTCCTTTTTCCTACCACACTTTCAACATTTATCTTTTTCTCAACTTTGTTCACCAATAAAGTAAACAAGTCTTCTGTGATTCAACTTAAAGACTCAAGGGACACTAGGCTTTATGCTATTCAACTCCACTGAAGATGGAGGATATAGCGTAGGGGGAAAAGGAAGGAAGCAGATCTTTGGACTTTAGACCAGCAGAGAAATTTGAAAGCCATATGTAAATCTGAGAAAATTATTCATTACAGAAATCAGGTGAACTGTGCAAGATCTCATTGAGATGGGACAACAAAATAGTCATAGAATTGCACATATGTGGCAGAAAGAGCCCTCGGTTTGCAGTCTGAGGCCCTGACATTAAATCTCAGCTCTACTGTGGTCACCTGATACAAGTCACTCTACATCTCTGAGCCTCAGTTTCCTCATCTGCAAAATAATTGGGTTGGGAAAGATGATCTCCAAGTCATTTCCAGTTCTATATCCGAGATCTTGTTAGTTTGAGAGTGGATGTGAATCAGTTTTTTTTTTTATCCCCAAATTGTGAAGGCAGGTCTTTTTGCCTCCAAGCCCAGAATTCTGGTCTCTCTAATAAGGCAAAATTTAAAAAAAAGATATTTTCTCATTTTTTTTAATCCAAGATATAGACTCTCAGGTTTCACTAGTAGTTACAAGTTTAATAGAGTTTTGTTTTGTTTTGTTTTACTGACTCAAATTTGAATATTCTGGTAGAATTTGGAGCAGGTGTTCATTATTTAGAGATAAGCCTCAGGGAGGTTATAAGACTGGCCCAGGGTCATGCAGGTAATAAAGGCAACAGAACCAAGATTAAAAGTAACATCCAAATCCATTCATCTTTGAGCACCATTAGAAAACCACCTGAGTACTCCTACATTTGAATTTTGCTTAGGCAGAAATTATTTAATACCAATTTAAAAATTATTAAAATAGTTCTCAGTCATCTAGATTCTAGACAGAAAATAATCAGTAGCAAAACAGTCAGTATATAAATGAATAAATAAGCCCTTAAAAATAAACTAGGGGTGGCTAGGTGGCACAGTGAATAGAGCACCGGCTCTGGAGTCAGGAGGACCTGAATTCAAATCCAGCCTCAGATACTTAATACAAAAAGAAGAAAAAAAAAGAAGAAAAAAAGCGACCTTAGGCAAGTCACTTAACCCCAATTGCCCTCCAGAAATAAAAATAAAAAATAAGTAATTAAATTCTAAGAATATGGCCCAGATTTTTATTTTGTTAAAGTTTTCAATTTGAGCCACATCTAATCTAAGCTATCCAACCTGATCCATACCATTTATGGCTCTTTCCTATTTTGTTCTGTTGAATAGTCACCACCTTGGCTCCTTCAGAAAGGATTCTAGCACTTCAGCACCACTAATCAATATGCATAAACCATTAGAATATATTAGTTCTTGCGATCCTTTGACAAGATTTTTAGAAATAGAAATAAAAATCCACATCTGACTTCACAGAGTGCCCTCTGTTTCTCAGCCTACTGGTCATGACAAATTTGCTGGTAATTGGTTCTGTCTGCATTGTCCCAGTCCCGGGCTCTGGGAACAGGGAGATGTTTCATTATTCAATGCCCTGCCTTGCTGAGATGCTTTCCTGAGCTTATACTTCTCTTACTAGTTTTAATTAGAAGTAGCAGCAAAGTTATCATTTCTATTTGCGGCCTGAAAATATCTACCACACAAAACAATTTCTGGGGGTTGAGAGGAAGAAGACATTCTTTGGAGACTCTTTCAATTGAGTTGTGGACAGGTAAATCAGCCTGGAGAACTGAGCATGGAGAAAATAATCTAAAACTACCAACACAAGCAGTCTCTAAGGCAAAGCATTTTTGGTCATGAGTTTTAGAGTCCGGAATGTCTCAGATACTTTTTATGCTCTGGCAAGTCAGGGGATCAGCCAGACAAGTATTTCCATTGTTTCTGTTATGGAAAAAACGATTTCTTTCAGGGCCTTTGGCTGCCAACCCCACGGGCTTGATGATAATTTAGTACAGAGAGCACTGGAGTTCTGGAGTCTTGAAGATCTGGGTTCAAATCTTACTTCTGAAACTAGTTTTGTTACCCTGAACAAATCCTGTAACCTCTGTAAATCACAATTTTCCCATCTGTAAAATAGGGGGAATAAACTCGATAACCTTTAAGGCTCTCTCTGGCTCTGAATCTATGATCCTGTCATCTGTCAGAGGCAGGAAGACCAATTAACTGGGCATGGGATAGAGAACTGGGCAAGATCATCCATTTCCACAGCTGATTTGTTACAGCAATTCAAAATGGTGACCCTGTTCCTAGAGTCAGACACCTGGATTTGAATTTCTTACTGCATATTGGACCTTGGACAAATCATTTCATTCATCTGAATCTCATTATCCTTGTCTGTATTTACCAGTAGGTGGCACTGCTACCCACTAGCCTAACCTAATCCACAAAAGATCCAATCAGTGAGAACTGCCATGCTTACCCTGATGTTCCATCCAATTCCAGGAAATAAGAGTCAAGTTCTCAATGTTGGCTAAAGAAGAAAACAAAACAAAACAAAACAAAAACCCCTCTTTTCCCCAGTTCTATCTCTTTCTGGGTCATTGCATTCAGAATGTTAGTCAAAGGTATGTGGTTGGTATGGATTTAACCAATCAGGATAGCTTATCTATGATCCCCTATTCTTTAGGAAAACTCCACCTACCCCCTGAATTTGATATATTTAACTAAGATCCAGTCATGTCACTATACCATAATAGCGTCTACCATACTTGCCACCTGAAAAACTTGGATATTCACTGTATACAGTGTTTTATTCATAGGCATAGAATCAATTTTTTTAAAGAATTAAATCAGTAATACATTTAAATATACCTTGGAGTTTTATGCCTAAAATTTCTACTCACTCACAACCATACTTATAGCTACTATATGAGAAATTTTAGGAAATATACTGCTGTTTATTGCCAAAGCATCCTTCCCCTCTTGTGGTAATGAGCAAAAAAAATTCATGCAACAGAACACAATTCATAAATGCTGATCCACTCACAGCATCCAAGAGGACCACAGTCAAATTAATGGGAGGAGAAAGAGGAGACTAGGGACACCAATGCCAGCTTCTAGTGCTGTGGCTTTTCTGCTGACAGGCAGCAACTTCCAATTATTTCTCCAACTTCCTCTTGACATGCCAGTTTTTGGCTAGGTTACATAGGATTCTAATGTTTCTTCCCAGTTAGATAAATAGTCAAGTCAGCGGACTGAACTCAAGGATAAACCCCAAGGCAGAGAGCTATTCTTTTGGCCTCCGCTTCTTTGCTTCTCTGTCCTTGACTTTCTGTCAACTTATTCTCCTCCCCAACACCCACTCCAGCTGTCAGTTCTCATAATATCCACATAATGACTTGCCCCTACCCATTTTTTTAGCTCTTTATGACTGGCATGCCTGTCTTGGAGAATTCTGCTATGTATAAATAATATGAGAATCTTCATATTTTTATTATCTAACTTAAAAGGTTATTGGGTAGAAAACTTTGCATATCTTAAAGTATGATGAACTTCTTTATTACTCATTACTTTAACCAAACTGACCTTCTTGCTCTTCACATACAACATCCTATCTCCTATCTCTGCCTCTTTGTTCTGACAGTTTCCCTTGCCTGGAATGCCTTCTTTTCTCCTCTGCTTTTTAAAGTCCCTAGATTCCTTCAAATCTCAGCTCAAGTATAACCTTTGATACTAAGCTTTTCCTGATCTTCATAACTGCTATGGACTACCCCTTCAAAATTACTTTGTAATGACTTTGAACATTATGTGTAGATATGTATGTGTATATATATATGTGTGTGTGTGTATGTATATATATAATATACACACGTGTGTGTGTGTATATATATTTGTAATATATGTGTGTATGTATATATGCCTAATAGTAGGTGTCTAATAAATGTTGACTATTGACTGACTGACCATAAGTGAAATGGACTGCCTTCAGTGGGAATATGTTGCTTCTTACTGGAAATATTCAAGCAGAGATATGTGGAGCTTTGTAAATTTTGTAGTAAGTATTCCTTTTGGAAAAGAAGTTGGATGAAATGGTTGCTAAAGTCCCTTATCACTCTGAAATTCTGAAATTCTCTCACTCTATAGCTCTCTGAAATCCCCTCACTCTAATAGCTCCCATTGAAATAGTATCGCTCTGGGTTTTATTTTCCTCATCTGTAAAATGAGTCCACTAGATGAGATAATCTCTAAGTTAGTGGTCAGTCAAGAATCTACATTTTTACTTCAGGACATCAAGTCTCCAGGAGAAATTCAGCTGCTCCCAACTCCCAGGGTTTGTCCATCAGTTCATCTACCACACCTCCCCTCCAAAGAAGGGACACTGGGGTTATGCCCCAAAAAGGGGTCAAGTACCCAGCTCAGCAGCTGGGTCACTAGCAACAAGGCCAGGTGGGAGCCTGATCAGGAGTGAGGGAAGGAATATCCTCTCCCTTGCTTTCTTCATGCTTTACGTAGTAGAGGCAGCCAGCAGTAGAGGCCAGGGCTTCCTGGTGTTAGCCACCTAGAGTATAGGGCTTGACTATAAGGAAAAACCACCTAACAATGAGAGCTCTTTCAAAGTGAGAGAGATTCCAGGTAAATTGCTTTCAGTCAGTATCTCCAGGCTGAAATTAGATGACCATTCCTCGGGTCTGGTGTACAGAATTTCTCATTAAGAATTGGACTATATTGGTCTCAATGACACCAGAAGGAGATCCTTTTTCTGGAAGTTTTCTGTCTGCTCCTTTTATCTGTAGTTTCTGCAAGGCTAAAGCTGGCTCCTAAGGGCAGGTGGACAGGGTTCCTTGAAAGGTGATGCCTTTGGACAAGTCATTTCTCCTCTTTAAATTAAGCCTCAGCTTCCATAAAAGGGGATAATTATATTTGTACTACCCTCTTCACAAAATTGTTGTGAGGAAAGTATTCTTTAATCTTTAATGATCTCATACAACATGTCCTCCTCCTCCTCTTTCTGCTGCTGCTGCTACTACAACAAATGTCACATTTTTACTACTGCCAATCATCACATTCAATATTGTATATTTCTAAATATTTGAGAGTAGCCACACATTGCTCTGTAGGAAAGTCAATTTTTTATATAAAAGTATTTAATAAAAAGAACAAAGAACACCAATTAATTAAGCTCTAATTAATACAGTTTTATTTATGCTAAACAGGTACAAAATATATGAACACTTCAATAAATAGTGACGGTTTGTGACCTTGAGCTGCTGCTTAGCTTGAGCCCAAGTACAATGGGGTAGACTAGGAAAGTCAAATTTAGGCCAGAGGGGGTGGGAATGTGAATGTGGGTGGGGAAGGGACCAGCCCTTCCCTGCCCACAGCACCTACTGCACTACAAGATATACAATTAATACAACATTGTATTTTTTAATGTACTTTATTTCTTCCAATTACATGTAAAAATTTCAACATTAATTTTTTTTTAATTTTGGCTTCCAAATTCTCTGCTTTCCTCCCTATGCATCTCCCTACATTCTTAGCATAAATTCCACCTGATCATACTATGTAATCTTTGTAGAATATTGTTATAATCTTCTTGCTAGTATTTTAATTAAAAAATGTTACGTCAATATTCAGTCAAGATATTGGTCTAAATTTTTTTCTCTGTTTTGACTCTTCCTGTTTTAGGTATCAGCACCATACTTGTGTCAAAAAGGAATTTGGCAGTACTCCTTCTTTACTATTCTTTCCAGAGTTTATATAGTATTGCTGTAATTTTTCTTTAAGTGTTTGATAGAATTCACTTGTGAATCCATCTGGTTCTGGAGCTTTTTTTCTTAGGGAGCACATCGATGGCTTGTTTAATTTCTTTTTCTAAAGTAAGATTATTTAAGCATTCTATTTCTTCTGTTAAAGCAGGCAATTCATATTTTTGTAAATATTCACTCATTTCATATTGTCAGATTTATTGGCATATAACTGGTGGAAGCAGCTCCTACTACTAATATGCTAATTTTATCTTCATTGGTGACAAATTTACCCTTTTCATTTTTGATATTGGTAATTTGGTTTTCTTTCTTCTTTTTAAAAAATCAACCAATGGTTTCTTTATTTTATTTTTTTATTAACAAAATCAGCTATTAGTTTTATTAGTTCAATGGTTTTCTTTCAGTTTTATTAATCTCTCCTTTGATTTTCAGGATATTCAATTTAATTTTTAATTTGGGAATTTGTTCTTTTTTGTAGTTGTTTTTTTTTAAGTTGCACACTCGATTGATCTACTTTTTCTCTATTTTCATTGATGTAAGTATTTAAAGTTACTAATTTCTCCCCAAAGACTACTTTGGCTGCATCCCATAAGTTTTGGTATGTTGTCTCATTTTTTGCCTTTTTTTTCTGGAGGGCAATTGGGGTTAAGTGACTTGCCCAAGGTCACATGGCTAGTTTTGTGTTAAGTGTCTGAGGCTGGATTTGAACTGAGGTCCTCCTGACTCCAGGGCCAGTATTCTATTCACTGTGACATCTAGCCACCCCCCCCCATTAATTCTTTATACATGTTTTCAAAACTCTTTATTTCATTATGATCTGAAAAGGATGCATAATATTTCTACTTTCCTGAATTTGGTTGTGAGGTTTTTATAACTTAACACATGCTTAGTTTTTACATAGGTGCCATGTACTGTTGAGAAAAAGGTATATTCCTTTCTATTCCCATTCAGTTTTCTCCAGAAATCTATCATAACTAACTTTTTGAAAATTGCATTCATCTCCTTAACTTCTTGTTTATTTTTTGGTTGGATGTATGTAGTTTTAAGAGGGGAAAGTTGAGGTTTAAAACTAAATAGATAGCAAAACTATCCTTTTCTTCCTGTCATTCATTTAACTTTTCCTTTAAGAATTGGGATCCTATACTATTTAGCACATATATGTTTAGAATTGATATTACTTCATTGTCTATGGTGCCTTTTCACAAAATTGGGCTTCCCTGATTATCTCTTTTAATTATATCTATTTTTAGTTTTTCATTGTTTGAGATCATGATGACTCCCCTGCTTTTCCTTTTTACATCCACTAAGTCATAATAAGGTTTCCCTCCAGTCCTTTACTTTTATTCTATATGTGTCCCTTTGTTTTAAGTTTTTTTCCTCATAAACAATGTATTGTAGGATTCTAGTTTTTAATCCATGCTGCTATTTTCTTCCATTTTATGGGTGTGTTCATCCCATTCACAGTTATGATTACTCCATCCTACTTCCCCCTGTTTTATCTGGCTGACTCTCTTCTCACTCTGTCCTTCTTCAAAATTGTTTTGCTTCTGACCACCATCTTCCCC
This sequence comes from Pseudocheirus occidentalis, assembly GCA_028646575.1. Classification (NCBI taxonomy): domain Eukaryota; kingdom Metazoa; phylum Chordata; class Mammalia; order Diprotodontia; family Pseudocheiridae; genus Pseudocheirus; species Pseudocheirus occidentalis. The sequence goes on from JAQQSW010013844.1 coordinate 10,180, forward strand.
AATCAACCTTGGATGAAGTAGGACTAAAGTCAATCAGATGTCAATGCTAGATGTCTCGCCTTCAACAATATGGTGAGCCCTAGAAAGTAGAGGTCCACTAGGCTGCCTGAGGAAGGATGAACCAACCAAGGTTGGAAATGAAAAGAAAGATCAGGTTAAAGTGTCTGTATCAATCAGTAGTAGGATTGGACCTGTAGAAGGCCACTGTAGACTCAGTTTCAAAAGAAAACGAAATAAATCATATGTATACACACATATATACATACATATTATAAATACATACACAATATATACATGTACAAATACATCTATTACATGTACATATATCTCTACTGAAGAGAAAACAACTACAATAGGCTGGCCACATTGTTCAAATGCCAAACATGTTTGCCTAAAAGACTGCCTTGTGGAAAACTCACATAGGGCAAATGCTCACATGGTGGTCAGAAGAAGCAATACAAAGACACTCTCAAGGTTTCTCTTTAGAACTTTGGAAGTGATTGTGTGACATGGGAGACACTGGCCCAGGACCACCGAGCACAGTATGCCTCCATCATAGAGTGTATTGTGCTCTATGAGCAAAGCAGAATTCAAGTAACTCAAAAGAAATGAGATATATACAGATTTAGAGAATCCACCCCAAATATTCACACGGACTATTTGTGCCTGACCTGTGGTAGAGCATTCCAAGCTCTAGTCAGACTCACTGTACCATAACTATAACTCAGTGATGTCATTTTGATGGTCTTCCAGAACGAAGGACAACAATCAGCCAACTATCCAATATATATTGCACACACATCAAAAAGAGAAAATCAGAGTTGTCTAACAATGAAACGAATTGCCTTAGGAAGTACCGTACTCCTTTTTTTATCAGAAGTATTTAAGGGAATGCAGAATTGCCTCTCGGCGGGAATAATGGAAAGGAGACTTGTAATTATTACAGTCCCAGACAAATATAAATGTCTTATCAAACACAAAAATATTTCTGAGCCTTTTTTCTGCCTAAGTTAGTCTGACATGATATATACAACTAAACCTTCATTTGATCATTAAGGAATTTCTTGAGTCTCAGGGAAAAAAACGTTGATTTTTCTTCCTCTCTGCCCCACAGCCCTGCATTGCTACCTCTTTGATTGCTGTTATTATGTGGTCCATTATCATGACTGTAAGATCTCTGACTCCTCATCCTCCATCATGACCCTCTCTGGAGTCGTAGAAAATGAACCCAAAAGAACCTGTATTTTATCTGAGAGCTTTAGGGTCAATACCATAGTTGTAGATGCTTGTCCATTTGTATTCTCTACTAAGTATCGCTGTTTCCATCATGATTTGAGTGAGGTGTCAGTGACTTTATCCTGGAAACTTATCTGAATAAAATCAATAGGAAGAGTCTTGGAAAGTAATAGAATCTTAGCTGGAAAATCATGTAGATTAATTCTCCTATTTTATGGATTAGGAAACTTGAGTGAAGTGACTTGCCTAAGGTTACATAGTTAGTTAGTAAAGTCAAGGCTACTCACCAAACAGTTCTCCCAACTATACCATAGTGCCTTCTTTACTATGAATTTGCCCATTTCCACCACTGTATATAAAAGCCATGCCAAATCTTCCCGATAGTCCAGAATATGCAAATGACTAAATAGTCCATCTTTTTTATTCTATACAAGCCCATTAGCCCTTAATCAAACTAATGAAAGAAATTAAACTCTTAAAATCATACCATGTTTGAGTTGGAAGGGACCTTTGAATGTAAAGCTAAGGGGTTTGGTCAGAGAGCAACCGGGAATCATCAAAGGCTTTTTGAATAGCTGTTTTATCACTCCAAGCAGAACACAAAACAGGAAGTTAGAAGGTGGAGCTTAGACTTGAATTCTAAGGGTTAGTGGGAGAAAAGTGCTTTCTCTCTCCTCTCTCTCTCTCCTCTCTCTCTCTCCTCTCTCTTTCTCTCTCCCCCTCTCTCTCCCTCTTCCTCTCCGTCTCTCCCTCTCCCCCTCTCCCTCTCCCTCCCTCTCCCTCTTTCTCTCTCTCCCTCCCTCTCTCTCTCTC
>JAQQSW010013845.1:0-12228 GCA_028646575.1 Pseudocheirus occidentalis
AATGAAAATGAATAATGTAAACAAGAAAACAAATAAAAACTAAATTAAAAAAAAAAGAGAAATCACAGTGAGTTATTTTTCAAGTGCATAGGGAAACAACCAGCGACCTATAGGTACTTAGAGGTATTGAAAGTGTACATTTATGAAGGTTTATGAAGAGCCTTGTAGGCCAGGGACTAGGCTGGGGTCTATGAATATATACCAAGGCAAAGAATCATCTTGAATCCAGAATAAAGAATAGAAAAGAGCCAAAAGCAATATTGTCCTGACTTTAGAGTGTGATTATAAATCTAGAGCAGACTGAGGCTGAAACATGTAGCAGCTGTATGCCAGGGCAAGAAATAGAACCATGGATCTAACTAAGAGACAGAAATAGGAGGAGGCATGCAGTTCTGTTCCTGTGACCCCAGATCAGGATTTCAGATTCTGCTTCATACCCAGTATGAGGTCTGTAGTTAAATAATGACTAGGACAGAGAGCTCGGACTAAAAGCAAGGCTGAAATCCTGTTTCTCTGAATCTGCAGATATTCTCCGCTGACTGACAGGGCCTGGGGCCAGCAGCTCTCTGCTGGAGCTTCAACTATGGTCAAGCCCGCAGTTCTATCAAGCAGACACAAGGCAGGGTCCATGGTCTCCAATGAGTAATGATTGAGCTTTGCCCTAGATCAGACTTCTTCAATAAGTTGAAGAGCGTATGAGCGGTTTTTATTATATTTTGATTAACTTAAATGGATAAATGAAATGGAGGGGGAAAGGAATACACTAGAGAAGAGAGAAGGAAACAAGGGGAGGAATTATTTCTCACACAAAATGAGGAAGGGGTTTAGTGATCAAAGGAGAGTAGAACATACACAAAGAATTTAGCTTGAAACTAAATTGACCTCAATGTACTCCTTTTCAAGCCTAGATTTTTAAAAACAAAAAACAAAAAAAGAAGTTATGCTCCCAATAGATTTTTTAAAGTTAGATATGATAAATCACTGGCAATTACAAAATGGGAATACAATGAAGCTTATATATTTCTTTTTTTATTTGCTTTTTTTTGGAGGGGGGAGGGCAGGGCAATTGGGGTTAAGTGACTTGTCCAAGGTCATGCAGATAGAAAGTGTTAAGTGTCTGAGTCTGGATTTGAACTCAGGTCCCCTGACTCCAGGGCTGGTCTTCTATTCACTGTGTCACCTAAGCACCTCAAAGCTTATTTATTTCTTAGTTACATATGACACTTTTACAAAAAATTGATCATACATAATGGCATTAAAATTTCATAAAATACAGAAATATTAAATTTGTCTATATTGTTTACATATGGTCTAGGCTGCCCAGAATGCAATAAAAATTATATTCAATAAAGCATTTTTGAGAAAAGAAGTAAAAGTTAACTGGAAAATAAACAAGTAATTCTAAAGAATTGGTGGATCTAAGAATCAGAAAATAGATAATTTCTTCAAAAACTGACAAAAATGAGGCAAAATTTGTAGGATGCAGAGAAATAAGTCCTTAATAAAAAAATTTATATATCTGTGCATAACAATAGGGAGAAAAAAACAGCAACAACTCAAAAAGCTAGAAAAATGTAAAGATTTCAATCAAAGAACAAAATAGAAATTCTAAAAATATATAAGAAAGTTAATAACATTGAAAATACAAAAATATAATTGAATTAATAAAAGTAGAAAAAGAGATGATCCATTAACTGAATTGATTTTTTTAAATAAAAGGGAAACAAATTACCAGTATCAAAAGGAAAAATAATACGCAAAAAAGAAATAAAACAGATAATTAAAACTAATGTGCCCCCACTATGTTCTAATGAAACCAACCATTTAAATTAAATGGATGAATATTTACAAAAATACAAAACAAGCAGAACAAAAAATAAAAACAAAACAAAAAATAAAATAAAAAATAAAAAACTCAAATAGCCCAACCTTGGAAAAAGAAAGTGAACAAGTCATAAGTGAATCCCCAAAGAAAAAGCCTCCAGCACCAAATGGATTTACAAGTGAATTTTATCAAATATTCAAAGATGAACTCTGATCAACTAGTTACAAAAACAGCAGAAGAAGGGACCCTATCAAATTGTTTCATAACATAAATATGATCGGCATGCCTATGCCAGGGTGAAGCAAAACAGGAAAAGAAAGCTGTATAGATACACTATCCCCAATGAATATCAACACAAAAGTTTTACCAAGGAGGAGAACAGAATTTCAAAAGATCTTTAATTTGAATGTATATTAGGAATGCAAGGCTTATTCAATTCTTAGGAAAACTATAAATCTAATAGTTCCTATCAAGGGTCAGCAAAAGATGTCTTGTGGGTTAAATCTGGCTTTTCACCTGTTTTTGTATAACCTGTGAGCTAAAAATGGTATTTACATTTCAAGTAAAATTTAAATGGAAGACAATTATGTTCATTTGTTTTCATATTATCTGTGGCTCTTTTATTCTGCAAGGTAGAGCTGAGTAAATGAGACAGACCATATGTAGCGTTGCACTCTCATTGCTTTGCTCTTAAGCTCAGTGCACTACAAATTCAAATAATGCAGTTATATCTTGATAATGTTTGAAATGCCATACACGTCCCCATGCTGCAATAATTTTTAAAAATCAATTTGTGCTAATTGTGTCAAGGTAAGAAGAGAGGGAAAAAGTTTTATTACATTTTTTTAAAACTTAGCTCCTAGACTGAAATTTTTCTAAATTAGTGCTGCTCTGAACCACTTTTACCAAACACCAAATAGTTTTGGAAACTAGATTTTGTTACAAACTTTATAATATTTCTTAACAAATTCAAGTGAAATAATGAGAGGCAAAACAGTGCCATTTATTATGATAAATTTATATTGTAGTAAAGTCAATTTGATGATGCATAATGTTGTTTGAATCACAAATAATCTCAAGGTGCTCTATACATTGCCCATGTTCTCAAAAGTTAAAATAAGCAAAATCTCCATTCTCATAAATTTGTGGTAGTTATATTTTCAGCAGATATATTTTCAATTCCAGCAGCATTTTTCACATCTCAATGCAAGTGCAAAATTTTTTCCATGTTTCACAATCTATTTAATTGTGTATCTGAGGAATTTCCATATAATCTTCATTTGAAACTCATCAATCAACAATGTAATGACATATTAAAAGGCAGGCATCAGGAGAAGAATCTAACAGAACTGTATAAATGGCTTCTAAGTGACAAATAGGCTCAATTAAAACCACATTCTCATTGGTATCAGTATTTCATAGTATCTGCCGATATGAAAAGATATTTTCAAAGATCAAAGGTATAAAATCTCAGTGCTTATTTGTCAGATGAACATTTGCAATTGATTTGGAAGATAGGGAACACTAGTTTTGAACCCTAATTTGGTGACATTATCCCATTAAAATATATTCTTTTCATTGGTAGATTTGTATTGAAAAAAATTGTAGTTTATATTATTATTGTTGGTGTTATTGTATTTTGAATTTTATAAAAATCATGAGAATTTGTTTTCTCTCTTTTTCTATAAATGCCTACACAATATCCTTGATTTTGCCTTGACTCACAAAGCCTAAAATATTTACTATCTGATCTTTTAAACAAAAAGTTTGACAACCCCTGGACTATATTAACAAGACAAACAAAAATATATAATTCTATCAATTGATGGGGGAAAAAAACTTAGCAAAATTACATCAAGCTTAGGAATAAGTGGAGTTTTCCTTAATAGGGTAGTTATTTATCTAAAAACCAAATAAATGCTAATATCATTCACAATAGAAATAAGCTAAAGACCTTTCCAATAAGATCAAGGGTTAAAAATAAAAGATGTGTGTTTTTACAACTATTATTTGATATAGGTATAAAAATAAGACAAGAAAAATATGTTGGGCAATAAGCATTTGCAACAAGAGGAAACAATATTGTCATTTTTAACTGAGGAAATGATTGTTTATATAGAGAACACTAAGTAGAATGCTAAAGTTATTGTTTCAATAAATAATTTTAAAGTAACCAGCAAATTTGCAAAATATTAAATAAATTTACATAAATAAATATCATTCTGAAATAGCAGGAAGAACTAGAAAGAGAAATTCCATTTGAAATAAAATTAGATGTAGAAAATATTGATTTTCTGCCTATCTAGATACAAGCAGGAATTTCGTCAATAGAACCATGAAACATTCTTTACAGAAATAAAGTAAACTTAAATGAATACAGAATTACTAATTGCTTATGAATAGATTCAGACAGTATATTAAAATGACAATCATATCAAAATTAGTACTATATTGATCATACTAGCAAGTGTTAGTTTACAGAAATATGCATGTTAAGATAAAATAATAATGAGAATCATATAGAGAAACAAAGAGTGAAGAATCTTCAGAGAAAGAATTTTTAAATGCGATGAGAGTGTCTAGTTGTATCAATATATATTTAATATACATATATACATATTTTAAAAATGCTCAAAATTGCTAATAATTGGAGAATTACAAATTAAAACAAATCCAAAGATCCAACTTATACATATCACATTGGCAAAGTTGGCTAAAAACAAATGGGAAATAGCAAAGATTGCAAGGAACTTAGAAACAGTAAAGTCATTCTGAAAAGCCACTTGGAACTATGCCTAAACTTGGTCATACTAAATTAGGAATGCCTTTTGACCTAGTGATACCACCACTAGGTCTATATCCCAACAAGATTAAAGAAAAGGAAAAGGGACACACCTGCACACCAAAAACATTTATGGCAGCTCTGTTTATAATGTCAACGACCTGGAAACAAGGGAATCTCCATCAATTGGGGAATGGCTGAATAGTTTATGGCGGTATATGAAAGTAATGGTAACTGAGACAACATGTCCTGTAACAAAGAACTATCTCATCCAATGATTAGACCATGTCTGGAAATGAACTCAATAGGCAAATACTTTTGGCAAATGCTTTTAGCAAATGATTTAAATTTGAGCATGTTCTGCTATTGGATATCAGAAGGGAAAGTATGAGCTCTGGTTTGGGAGGAAAGATGTTTTTGTTCTGTCTCCTGTTATATATATATATATATATATATTTTTTTTTTGATCCATGGGTTTGTTTGCTAACCAAATTTTCTTAGTATTTTTAGCAAAATATATTTCTTAATTTATATAACATTCTGATATGGTGAAGAAGAACATAAGTACTAGATTTTTTTTATCAAGGTTAAATTTACCTCCTTACACTATTTTCCCTAAGAAGTTGCTCAAAATGTAGCAAGAGTAAACCACTCTTGCCTGGAAAAGTTTTTTGAAGCAGAACAGATCTAGAAATTCACCAGATTGAATGCTGATTGGGAAATCCAAGAAAAAGTCACATTGAGTTATTTTTTTTTCCAGCCCAGGTAGGTTCAAGGAAATAGACAAAGAGATCCGTAGATATGGAACTGGGTCTGGCCTGGACGTGTTGTGCCCGCAGGAAAGACCAGTCTCAACTTCACAACAAGGAATCTGGACATCCTGCAAGGAGCTGAAGAGATATCATCTGGTAGATTTTTCTCCCCACTATCCAGTCATGGTCACAAATTAACAGAGGATTGAAGAAAAGACCTAAGCTATGGGCTGGCATTCAGGATTGAGGAGTGAATATAGGCTGTAGCCTGTCTACCCAGAAAAGAACAAGTTCAGAAGCAAGCAGCAGTGGTATGACTCTGACACCTCATAAGCAGAGCAGGGGCTCAGTTCAAGCTACTAGAGTAATCTGGAGTCTATAGAGGAATAACCAGGGCAGGAATGCTAGACCAAAGGGGAGCCTACAATTCTGTGACTCTGAACATTTTCCTAGCTGTCTGAGAGGGTCTGGGTCCAATAGCAGCCTATTGCTCAGACACAAAGCCAGGTTAGGGGCTTGCAGAGTTCAGACTAGGGGGGGCAACAATCAGACTTTACCCTGCATCGAACCACTTTAGGAACATTGAAATCTTGCAGGACCCCAGCCTGAATTGTCAAAAAGTGACTGGAATAATGCAATTCTCAACGAGAAAGCAGTAACAGGGCCAGTTCAGATCTTCCTTCCAGAAGTCCCCAGAGCCTGAAGTTAATATCAAGTTGCAAGCAGGGGAGAAGAATTAGTAAACCAAAAAAAAAAAAAGAAAGACATTTACAATTTAAAGTTATTCTAATGACAGAGATGCTCAAGACACAAACCCAGAAGAGAAGGATTCTAAAACATCTACAAGAAAGCCACAAAATGAAATAAAACTTGGACCTAAAATCAGTTAGAATTCCTGGAAGAGATGAAGAAACAGTTTTTAAAAGAACTAAAAGATGATTTTTTTTAATCAAGGAAATAAGAACAATTGAGAAAAATAATACTAGGAAAAGTGAATTCTAGAAGAACCAACTGAAAAGGAAATGAACACCTTTGCACAAGAGAAATAAAACCTTGCACAAAAGAAACTCCCTGAAAATTTGAATGGACCAATTAGAAACTAATGAGTTCATGAGCCACAAGAAATATGAAACAGAGACAAAAGACTGAAAAAATAGAAGAAAGTGCAAGAAATCTTCTTGAAAAAGCAATTGGTTTCATATAAATATCAAGTGGGGGTTGGAGCCAGTGGCAAACAATCTAGATTCCAAACCTCCCTTGAAGATATCAAAAAAACCTAATGGGGGAGAGGTGAAATGTAACACACTTGGCCTTCCTTCAGGAGGCCATGGTAGTCATTGTTTTATCTGAGGTTTTATCTGGGATAAAATCCAGTCGTTCACATTTTCAGGGACTTCTAGAAAGATTCTGTGCCCAGGACTTGATTGTAGATTGCTTAGACTACAAGGTCCTAGAGAAATTGGATGATTTATTTTTTTTTTAGGATATAAATGTCCAATCAATTATTTTCCCCGTGTGTATTCCTTCACAAGTCAATTCCATCGGTGTAATTTTGGGAACTTGTCATTTGCTATTTGTTTGAATATTTAAATACTGATACTTTTTGTATTATTGAATTCCTCACAAGTGTTGACATATTACTACATTCTGAATTACTGATTCCTGTATAAATTCTGATTTTAAGTTCAATGTGATAAATCTGGGATCACTAGATTGCTATTATCAAGTAGAAATATTCATATTGTTCTTTTGCATTTAAATAGATCAAAATTGCTCACTTTTTTTGAAAGCAAATGCCCTACAACTTTTTAGGGTGAGAATACCTGGGCCTGAAATCTACAAATAGCCAAGATTTCTTTGGAGGGGCTACTTCTCTGAGCCTGCTTGTCTCATTTAACCTCTGTTTCCTCAACTGTAAAATGGGGATAACAATAGTACCTACTTCCCAGGGTTATTGCAAGGATCAGACGAGATATTTATTTATAACACTTAGCACAGGGGCAGAGACAAGATAGCTGAGAAAAAACAGTCACTCACTTGAGCTATTGTAATTTCCCTCCATATACCTTTAAAATAATGGAATGAACAAAAGGATGGAACAAACAATTTTCCAGCCCAAGTCAACTGTAACTCCAATGCAATACCCACAGTAGCCACTATGGATATGCATGTGTATTTCCAGGGTAAATTCACAAAATGTAAACTCTCTTCCTCAAAGATGAAACCCTGAGAAAGACAAATCCATTATAGTAACAAAGAAATCTATACACACTATCAATGCAAGGAGTAAGAGCATCCCCAAGTCTTGCCTTTGTCAGGCCTCTCCACAAACAAGCTTCCTTAGGCAAAATCACTCCCTCTCACTCAAACTAGCTGCTCTGCTCTGCTCTGCTCTGCCTGCTCTCTGTCAGCTCTGCCTTATTCTCTCTACCTGCTCCACCCTTCTTGTTTCAACTATTCAACAAGCTTCTTCCACTGTTGGTTCCATGTGACTCAAGCTGTGGGCTGGGCCAGAGCTCAAAGCAGCTCACATGAGCCCATTAAGGGGACAGGAAAATCTTCAAATTCCCTTACCATAACACCAACTTAAAAGGTGGGTAGGAAAGGTTTGCCATACCAGGGTGAGATTAAAGTACAGTTCAGCTCAGGCCATACTAGCACAGACCAGGCCCCAACACACCAGGAACAGGCCTTGGGAATGGCTGAAATAGTAGTGGCAGTGGCTGTTTCCATGTTTCTTAGCCCACTGATGGTAAGCAGGTCAGACAACTGGTAATAAAGATATTACAAAGCCCTGTTGCTGGCACTGGGAGGGAGAGAAAGTCTCTGTTGCATTGCCCATAGTTGGATCTAGGTGCAGTCCAGGGTAGAAGTTCCAGGGCAGAAGAGCAAGAGCACACCAGAGTTGGGAGTGACAGGGGAGCAGACAGCCTAGTTACAGTAGCAGAGTGCTTGTGGTCACTCACAGTCCAGGACATAGGAGAGTAACAAACAACTCTTCTAAGATCTCCTTAAGCCTTGGAATAACTGAAATCTTGCAGAACCCCAGAACTAGTTCAGAAAACAGTTGGACAAAAAATCTAAAGCTTGGGAAAGTGTATGCCATTCACTCAGGACACAGAGTCCTACTTTATCAAAGAGTTAAAAGTTAAGAAATAAGCTGGAAAATGAGCAAACAACAGAAAAATTCTGACTATAGAGTTACTACAGTGAAAATCGAAACACATGGGACAACAATGTCAAAACTACTACATACAAAACATAAAAAAATTAATTTGTCTCAGACCATGGAAGAGTTAAAAGTATTTTAAAAATCAAGTTAGAGAGGTAGAGGAAAAATTGAGAAGAGAAATGACAGCATGCAAGAAAATATTGGGGAAAAAAGAGTAAACAGCTTGATAAAGGAGGTACCAAAAATACTAAAGAAAAGAATACCTGAAAAAACAGAATATGCCAAGTGGTAAAAAGAGGTACAAAACTCCATAGAGGAGAAGAATGCCATGACAAACAGAATTGGTTAAATGGAAAAGGAGGTAGAAGAAAATAAAGAAAATAATTTCTTAAAAATTAGAATTGGGCAGTGGAAGCTAATGACTCCATGAGACATCAAGAAACGATACAAAGAATAAAAAGAATGAAAGTATAGAAGAAAGTATGAAATATCTCATTGGAAAAAACAACTGACCTGGAAAATAGATCCACAAGAGATAATTTTAAAATTATTGGACAACCTGAAATCCATGACCAAAAAAAGGTTGCTTAGATATTATCTTTCAAGAAATTGTAAAGTAAAACTACTCTAATACTCTAAAGCTAGATAACAAAATGGAAATTGAAAGAATTCACAGATCACCCACTGAAAGAGATCTCAGAATAAAAATTCCCCAAGGATATTCTGCCAATTTGGAAGTATGATCAAATGGCTATAAAAACATGCCTACCCTTTGACCTAGCAATATCACTACCAGGTCTGTATCCCAAAGAGATAGAAAAAAAATTGAAAAGGACAAAAATATTTATAGCAGCTCTATTAGTGGTGGAAAAGAACTGGAAATCAAGGGGATATACATCAGTTTGGGAATGACTGAAAAAGTTGTGGCATACGACTGTGATGGAATACTATTGTGCTATAAGAGATGATAAACAGAATGCTTTCAGACAAACCTGGGAAGATTTAGATGAACTTATGCAAAGTGAAGTAAGCAGAACCAGGAGAACATTGTACATAGTAGTAGCAATATTATATGATGATCACCTCTGAAGGAAGGACTTATGAAAAATGCTACTCATCTCCAGGGGAAGAACCAATAGAGTCTTAATGCAGATTGAATTTGAATTAAATTGAATGCAGATTTTAAAACTTTTTTTTTTGAAGGGGGTTTCTGTGTTTTCATTCACAACATGACTAATGTGGAAATAAGTTTGGAATGACTGCACATGTATAATCTATATCAGATAGCTTGCCTTATCGAGAGAGAGAGAGAGAGAGAGAGAGAGAGAGAGAGAGAGAAAGAGAGAAAACAGAATTCAAAAATTTTTTAAATGAATGCTAAAATTATTTTTACATGTAATGGGGAGATAAAATAAAACATTAAATCGTTTTTTAAAAGCATTTAGCACAATTCCAGATGCAGAGTTGGTGGTATTTAAGTGCTTGTTTCCTTCCCCCTTCCTTTTTCTGTACTGTTCAATGAATTTGAAATTCCATAGGCTTACCCTAGTAGTAACAAGGGCACCAGACAACTAGTTAGAAGGAAATACAAGGAATACTTTGATACAATGAGAGCAAAATTCTTTTGAATTGCTTATACAGGGGTCTGGGTTACCAGCCCTGGTCACAGCCCCAGGGTGAAGAGGGAGCACTAGCATACTAGAAGATATCCACAGGGGATTGGGAACAGGACTGATGAAGAGTGCTTGTGGTAACTCATAGATCAGAGCACATGCCAGGAGAACAGTGATCATATACCTCCCTCAATCATAAAACCTTAGAAGAACTAAAAATTAGCTCTGAAAACAGCAACATGAAAACCCAAAGCTAGGAACAGTGCCCTCTGGATGCCAAAAAAAATCCCCAATTTTAACATATAGTTAAAAGTCAAGAAACAAGCTGGGAAAATGAGCAAAAAAGAAAAAAAAGAATCTATTTATAGAAAGTTGCTATGATGACAGGAAATATCAAAACACCAACGCAGAAGAGGATAATGTCAAAAGAGCTATATGCAAAGAAAAATATGAATTGTTCATGGACACCCCACCACAAGGGAATTCATGGAATAACTCCAAAAAAAGATTTTAAAAATCAAATAAGTAGAAGAAAAATTACGAGAAAATGAGAATGATGCAAGGGGAATCATGAAAGAAGAGTGAAACAACTCCTTTAACAGTAGAATTGGCAAAATGGAAAAGGAAGTACAAAAGTTTACTGAGGAAATAACTCCTTAAAAATTAGAATTGAGCAAGTGGAAGTGACTCCATGAGACATCAAGAAACAATAAACAAAATGAGAAGAATGAGAAAAGAAAAGAAAATGTGAAATTTCTCATTGGAAAAAATAACTGACCCGGTAAATAGAGCAAGGAGAGATCATTCAAGAATTATCGGTCTGCCTAATAACCATGATCAAAAAAAGTTTCTGGGCACTGTATATCAAGAAATTATTGAAGAAAACTGCCCTGATATGCTAGAAACAAAGGGTAAAATAGAAGTTGAAAAGGATTCACTGATCACATTCTTAAAGAGAATACAAAATGAAAAATCTCAGAAGTATTGTAGGCAATGAACAAGTTGTGATATATGAATGTAATGGAATAGTATTGTTCCATAAGAAATGATGAGCGGGTGAATTTCAGGAAAATCTGGAAAGACTTACATCAACTGATGCTGAGTGAAGTGAGGAGAACCAAGAAAACATTGTACAGTAATAGTAACATTGTGTGATGACCATCTTTGACAGACTTAGCTCTTCTCAGCAATGCAATGATCTAAGACAATCCCAAAAGACTCATGATGGAAAATGCTGTCCACATCTAGAGAAAGAACTATGGAGTCTGAACACAGATGAAGGTATATTATTTGTTCTTCTTTTGTTTCTTCTTTTTCATGGTTCTTCCCTCTGGTTCAAATTCTTTACAACATGACTAATTTGAAAATATGCTTAATATGATTGCCCATGGGTAGCCTATATCAGATTGCATGGTTTATTGGAGGGAGAGTAAAGAGGGGGGTAAATTTAGAACTCTAAATCTTACAGAAGTGAATTTTGAAAACTAAAAATAAATCAATAAAAATAATTTTAAAAATAATTTAAAATTAAATTAATTTTAACCATAAATATCATAGCCAAGTTCCAGAGCTGTAAGGTCAAGGAGAAAACATTGTAAGCAGCCAGAAAGAAACAATTCAAATATCATGGAGCCACAAGATTTAGCAAATTCTACATTAAAGGATCTGATGACTTGATATTCTGGAATAAAAAAATGAGCTAAGATTAGAGCCAAGAAGCACACTTGATGAAAAGACCAGGGCTGATCAGAAAATTCAATGTTCAAATACAAGACTCAAGATAAATATACAAAGGTAAAGTAAAATCATAAGGGATTCAATAATATTAAACTATTTACATTCCTACATGGAAAGAAAATAGCTGTGACTTTTAAGAATGTTGTCATTATTTGGGCACTTAGAAGAAGTATATACATAGGGAGTTTGAATGTGATGACTGAAGCAATGTTATCCAAAAGAAACAAAATGAAGGGGGTGAGAAAGACAGATGCACTGGGAGAGGGGGAAAAGAAGAGGTAAAATTGGGTAAGTTATCTCACATAAAAGAGGTACAAAAGAATTTCAACAGAGGCAGGGTAAATATG
>JAQQSW010013846.1:0-12228 GCA_028646575.1 Pseudocheirus occidentalis
ATTCTTCTCCTCATTGGCTTTCCAGGCCTCTTTTGCCATTTGAGATAATCTATTCTTTAAAGTGTTGTTTTCTTCAGTCAGGTTGTTGACTCTCTTTTCATGATTTTCTCGCATCATTCTCATTTCTCTTTCCAATTTTTCCTCCACTTCTCTTATTTGTTTTTCAAAGTCTTTTTTCAGTTGATCTATACCTGCTAGGCATTCTTCAAGTGTCTTGGAAGCATTTGGTGTGGGAGTTCTGACTGTGTTGTCTTCCTCCCGTTCCATGCTTTGATTCTTTTTGTCCACAAAAAAGGATTCTAGAGTTTTATTGCTGTTCTTATTTTGCTTCCTTTTCCTCATGTTGGCCAGTCAATTAATCGGTTGGTTTTTTTTAGCTTTGTGGAACTCTGCTTCCAGCGGGGAAAACTCTGTCCCAAATCTCTGGGGTTTTCCCAGTTGCTGGAGCTATTAGGGGGTATTGCAGCCCCCACCAGCTTTGGCTTGCCGAAGGTGCACTCCAGGACCACCGCCCAACACCACAATCCAGATCTAGGCCGCTCAACGCAAGAGCACTTGGCCCTGATCAATCAACTCAGCCCCGCTGTGGGGTCTGCAGGCCAGGGGCTCTGAAGCAGCCCAGTGGGGGCCGCCTCCAGTTACAGCAGTTCCTGCCCTTCCCCCACTGCTTTCTTGCCCTGGGAGCAGATTGGTCGATATGCTTTTCCTCCCCCAAATTAAGTTTCAAAGTTTGTTTCACTTTCACTGACCATCTTTATTCCTGGTTTGCTAGATGTGAAGATCCCTCCAGGTGCAGTTGATCTTCTCTGAAGTAGACTCACGCTGTGGCTTGGGAGGCTCGGCTCCTCCTGACCACCCTTGGGCCTGGCCGTGGTTTCGGTCTTGGGCTGGGCTGGTCTTGGATCCTGGCCTGCAAGCCTGTTGGATGAACCCCTCCTGCCGAGCTGCCTTTCTCTAATCCTTGTTTTTCACACCTTGGTAGTTGCTTGAGATACGGTAGATCTTCCCTGTCGTAGACTGGCTGTGGCTTGGCTCAGCTCCTTCCGACCGCCCTGGGGCCTGGCCTGGCTACATTTCCATTTCAGGCTGGGCTGGCCTTGGCTCCCGACCTGCCACAGTGAGCCTCTGCTGCTGAGCTGCCTTCAGCGAGAAATGTGTTTTCTGTATTTTTGTGAGTTTAAGAGTCCTAGAATTTTTCTGGGGTCATATTTTATGGGTATATAGGGTGGTTGTGTGGGAGCTGCAGAACCTTGCTGCTTCTACACCGCCATCTTGGCTCCGCCCCGATAGGTGTTTTTAAAGGCTTCATCATCGCAGTATACTAATCAATCAATCAGTCAGTAAGCATTTTATTAAGTGCCTATTATCATCATGCTGAGTATAACAAGAGGTTATAGCAATGAGAGAATAATAAGGTAAAGGGGTGAGTTACACACTGTGGATATCATATTATTTAATCCTTACCCTCAATGCCAACTATGAAGAGCCAAAACTCAGTCATTCTTCGCAAGTCTGCCCTTACTCCTGAACTTCTTTGGAGAGGTCCATTCATAACCTCATGCATGTAACCAAAAAGTGTAGAGGAACTGAGTCAGAACCTCTAGGTCATACCCAGTCCATATTCTATGTATGCCTATCTTTGTAAGTCTAGACCCAAAACTCAGGGTTTGAATGGACCAACAGGTCTGATCTTGGGGGTATCTAATGCAAAGACTTTTTTGGCTTAGGCCCTCAACCAGAATTTCTGCTGGAACCACTAACAATTTAGTCTGGTACATATTGTCTCTTCTAATAGAACATCAACTCCTTGAAGGAAGGGATTTTTCCATTTTTGTCTTTGTATCAATCTACCACAGCCTAACACAGAGCCTACCTAGCATACACTGGGATTTTCAGTCCTGTCTTACTCTTTGTGATTCCATTTGGGATTTTCTCAGAAAAGATACTGGAGTGGTTTGCCATTTACTTCTCCAGTTCATTTTAAAGATGAGGAACTAAGATAAACTGGGTTAAGTGACTTGCTCAGGGTCATACAAAGCTAGTAAGTGTCTGAGGCCAGATATGAACTCAAGAAGACGAGTCTTCTAGTAAACACTTAATAAATGCTTGTAGACTGATTTATTGATTAGACCTCCACAACAGTGGGAGAAACTTCAGCTCTCATGCAAGCATTTAAGCTAAGAAGACATTGAATAAAAAGTAGGTTTTATGTAAACTAACCAAAAAAAAAAAAGACAAAGAATTCGCTCATGAGCCCATAAATAGTCAAGAAAACTCTCCTTCCCTCTCCAGTGGGCCTTTACCTTCCCAAGGATCTATATAGTCAGCTTCAGATTTATAGCACTGCCCGAACTAAACCTCCTTCTATACCCAGGAGGAAAAAGCACTTGAGGTTAATAGAGTCAACCCCTTTCTTCTGGTTCTGCACAGTCCACATAACTCACAGTGAAAGACAGATCTGGGTGCTCTACCACAAGATAGCTTTGTCCTTGTTTTTCCTTGGATCTGGCTCCCTCTTGGAATTGACACTCTTTTGCTTGGGTCAGAAAATTGGTGTTCTTTAGAACTGCTCCTCTTTTCTCCAGATCCTCCAGTACACATGGTTCCATGAAACAGAACTTCCTTTCAGGTAAATCATGTCAGCTTCTCCCTGTCCATCTCTGCTCTGGTTTCTTCCATTTCTCTGTCTCACTACAGCCTTTTTTTAAGGCTAAGTTCAAGAACATAGCTCACATATGTGGTTAGTCAGAATTCAATCATTTATCTTTAAACATGATGTTAATGGAATTGTTTACAACTTATATATTTTTTTTAAAATTCCAACCTTGAATTTGAGAACAAAGCTTTCATCAAGGACTGGCAAAGTGATCCAAGATAATATCTGGGCCCACAACCATTCTCCCCTGCATTGTCCTTAGGTAGTTCTTTCTACTCAGGGCTTGATTTTAGAGCAAATCTAAGTTGATTTCTCATAGTTTGGGGTCAGCAATATGGTTGTCGTATCAGTTCTCCTAGAATCTGCTTTTCCAATGTCAGCTCTAGAGGCACAAGTCTAGAGTTATTCATCTTCTTACTTCAAAGAAAGCTTTTCTTCTTCCATTTGCCTTCCTCACTCTAGACTCCCTTACTATTGACCTAGGAAAGGAATATCATCCCCTTCCACCCCCAATGACACTCTTCTTTATCTGATTACCCAAGCTTCTCCCTTTGGCTGTTAGCTCTCTTGCCCCAACTTAGCAATTGTTTCCCTTTCTTTCTGGACAATTTGATATGCTGGTCCTTGAAAGCTTCTTTAATCTCTTATCTTCAATCTATAGCATCTGTCCAATGACCTCCTACCTAGATGATGATGGTTCAGGAAGGTGGAGAAATGACCTCTTTTACGTACTATCTTGAACTAGCATCTGGACTCCTTCTTCCACAGAGGCCATGTGGCTTCTGGAATGACCTTCCTAAAGACTGACCCCTGCTCCTCTGCCCCCTACTACAGGCAATATAGCTCTCAGACGAAGCTTCTCTAATTAACCTTCATCTTGTGCACTTCTTGTGTTCTCACTCATTGGCATAGTGGAGGTGACAAACATACTCTGTGCCCATTGTACATTTTACATGATCTCTTATCAACTCTCTGTCACAAAGCAAGCAGCCAATGGCATCTGTAAGCAGCTGTTCTAAACCTTTTCTATTGTTTTCAAAATCTCAAAATGACCGCTGTCCCTTTCACTTTCAGCAAATGACAGAGGTCAAGGTGCTCCTACTTTCCATAAAATCTGACAACAGCAGTAATAATAACTGATATTTACAGCATATTTTAAGGTTTGCAAAGCACTTTAGATGTGTGATTTCATTTGTTCCTTATAATCCTCCAAGGTAGGTGCTGTTATTATCCCCGTTATAAAAACTGAGGCTTAGAGAGGCTAACCAACTTGCTCAGCATCACATGAGTAGGAAGACCTAGTCAGGATTTTTGCACTCAAGTCATCTGAAAAGCAATTATGAAGTGCCTACTATGTACCAGGCACCATGCCAAGTGTTAGGGGTACAAAAAGAGCCAAAAAATGGCCCCTACCCTCAAGGAGCTTACAATTTAATAGAGGAGACAATGTACAAAAAAAATATATTAAAAGCAAGCTATATATAGGATAAATAGGAAATAATTAAAAGAAGGAAAGCATTGGAATTCAAGAGGAATCAGGGAAGGCTTCCTGTAGAAGCTGGGATTTTAGTTGGGATCTAAAGGAAACCAGAGGGTCAGGAGTTGTGGTGGAGGAAAATGAGCATTCCAGGCCTGGGGGACAGTCAGAACACCCAAATCTTCTGAATTGCATGTTCATCACTCCATTCATTTCGCTATGTTGCCTCATAGACCAGAGAGAAGTCATTTGCTATGAACTCTCTGAATTCCACTGTTCTACACCTAAAAATTTCTCTGTATTTTATGCACTTCCCCTGCCCTTCACATCAATCTCTGATGACATTGCATCCTTTTGTCTTGTCAAGGCTAATCTATTCAGCTGGGCTGTTAATTCTATCTCCTCTGTCTTCTGGGACCCTGCTCTATCAATTCTTTCTTTTTTTTTTTTTGAAGGGGGGAAGGTAAGGCAATTGGGGTTAAGTGACTTGCCCTAAGTCACACAGCTAGTGAGTATGTCAAATATCTGAGACTGGATTTGAATTCAGGTCCTCCTGATTCCAATTCTATCAATTATTTCTGCCCTTTCTGCTTCATAATTTCAGTTCTTCCCTTTCCACTTACTTAGAAACACAATCAAGAACCTTCTATCCTAAATTCACTTGAATCCAACAAACATCTATTAGAGTCCTACCATGAATCTGACAGCGTGCTTCATATTCATGTTATTGTTCAGTAGTTTCAGTCTTAGCCAACTCTTCATGACCCCATTTGGGGTTTTCTTGGCAAAGATCCTGGAGTGGTTTGCCATTTTCTTTTCCAGTTCATTTTACAGATGGGAAAACTGAGGCTGAAAGGTTAAGTGACCTGTTCAGAGTCACATAACAGGTAAGTGTCTGAGGCAGGGTTCGAACTCAGGTCTTCCTGACTCCAGGCCCAGAGCTTTATCCACTGCACTACCCTGCTGCTCTACTTTGTACTTAGGATAAAGTAAAAAATGAAACAATACCAGACCTTAGCGAGCTTACATTTTACTAGAAAGGGGAGAAGGAAAGGAAACAAATTGTACATAGATAATTCAACAGAAAATATGGGCTAGGAATCAGGACTTGGACCTAATCTTTCATTGGTATACGGAACTCTTGGATGAAGGAACCCTCTCCATCAAGGCAGGTTGGTGCCTTCTCTGCAATGATATTACAAAGAGAGGAAAGAGAAACAGCAGCTAAAGGATCAGAAAAGACCTTGAGTAGGAGAAGACATGAGCCAAGTCTTAAAAAGAGTTCAGGATTATAGGAGGGATTACTAAGTGGTGGTGCTTGTGGTGGTGGTGGTGCTGGTGCTGGTGCTGGTGCTGGTGGTGTGAAGGCTTTGCAAAATCATAGAAAGGCAGGAGACAGTGAATGGAGAGCAGTGGAAGATGAAATTCACCATACTCTTTTCTTTTGATCATAAAACTCTGATTTTATGTAGATATGTCCCATATCTAAGTCATCAACCCTGACCTTTTCCCTGAATTCCAGACAAAATGTTTCCAGCATTTCCAATTGCAAGCTGGGCATTTCTACGTTGTCATTATACTGACATAGAGTTTACCAGCTCCCTTACTGAAAGCAATTCAAAACGTTCAGAACTTAACATCTTCTCCTATTACTTTTATCTCACCTTAATTTCTCTTTATCTGTTAATGAAACTGCCACACTTCCAATTATCCAGTCTGCAAACTTTTAAGTTATCTTTGACTCTCAGTTCTCTAATGTTTCCTTCAATTGACAAGTCTGGAGCCATCTTCCTCAATGACTCCCATGGACTCCCCTTTCTTTTCCATTTCCACCTTAGTTCAGTCCCTTATTGTCTCTCACTTGGACATTTGAATGTTTTCCCCATTACTTCATACCCTAATCTATTCTGCATAGCCACCATGGGAAACTTTGGAAGCTCATCTCTGATTGAGTCATTTCTCCACTTGAAAAGTCTTCAATGTCAACTAAATTATGTCATGAAGCTGAAATTCAAGACCCTCTATTGTATGACCCTAATCTCACTTTCTAATCATATGTAGGATTGTGTGTGAACACAAGACAATATATTTAGAGCTGAGAGTGATGTTAAAAGCCATTCAGTCCAGTACCATCATTTACAGGTAAGGAAACTGAATGTTGGCAAAGTTCCTAAGGTAACACAGGTAGTGAGGAGCAGAACTAAAACTGTAAGCCAGGTTCCCTACCAAAAAAGCTATTGCTCCATCCCCTACTCCTCCATGTATCCTAGGTTACAGTAAAATTGATTAGTCTATAAATATTTCCATGTTGCCCACTCCCCATCTGTATGTATGCTGTTTTTCCACCTGAAAAAATTTCCCCCATTATTGCCTCTTAAAAAACCAGCAAAAATACTTCTTCCTCCATGAAAATTTCCCTATTTACTCCTACTTTTATCTAGTTTCTTTTGCTTCTGAAGACCCTATAGGACTTTGTTTGTATATATCATCATTATCATTTAATGCTCACAAGCTTGGGAGATAGGTGCTGTTAGCATACCCATTTTACGGATGAGAAAACTGAGGCTGAAAGGTTAAGTGACCTGTTCAGAGTCACACAACTGGTAAGTGTCTGGGGCAGGATTTGAATTACGGTCTTCCTGAGACCTGACTCACAATCCAATATTTTGTCCAATGCATTACCTGGCTGCCTCTATCATATGGCATTTATTACGTTCTATCTTGGCTTTTTGCTATTTTAGTTCTAGATTTATAAATATCTAAAGGATTAGGATAGTTTAATTTATTTTTGTATTCCCATGAGTGACTGGGCTAGAAACTGTGATCTAGTAAAGAAAGCCCTTGATTTAGAATCAGGACACCTAGGTTGGATTCACAACTCTGACATTTACTGACTGTTTGGCTTTGGGCAGGTCACTTAAAGTGCCTTACCCTTAATTTCTTCATATGGGAACTGATAATGATAATATACTACCTTCCTCACAGGAATGTGAATAGACCACTTTGTAAATCTTAAAATGTTGCATAAATGTGTAAAAAGAGCTAACATGGTATGTTTTATATGGACATTTTATGTTGTGTTGTATTGTATGTATATGGAAGGGCTTTTTATTGCTACTGTTGCATTGTGTATAACATTACTGTTGCATAGTATGGTCTCAATATTTCTTGAATGGATGGATGGATGGACAGATGGATAGATGGATAGATGGATGGATGGATGGATGGATGGATGGATGGATGGATGGATGGATGGATAAATTGCAGGCTACATAACAAGTAGGGTCAGATTTGCCCCCCATACCACAACCCCCAAATGGAACAACTTATGAGTATTCTAGACTGTTGAAGCTAAAGATCTGCGTTCTCATTTCAGAAAGATAAAATAATAATGATGATGGTAAGAATAATAAGCTAAATATAGGGAACTTTGGAAAGTCTTACTCAGTTTATCACTGCAGGTCTCAGATATTTGTCTTCTTTGTTCTGAGCTACTCACACAATGACAGGGGTGGCCTTATACTGAGAAAGCTTAATTACTATACTTTCTAGGCCCACTCTCTCACCAAGGAAGCTTTTAAGAGCTCCTCAAGGAGCATGTTCCTGCAATTTTGAGCCCCTAGAATTATAGGAAATGTCTAGGTAAGTCTCTGAACCTGACTGAACTAAACATAATCTCCCACAAGAACTTTGCTAGCCTGTACATAACAGTATTTCTCTAGCCCTCCCCCTCCCTCCTTTCTTCTCTCCCTTCTTCCCTGTCTATCTCTCCTCAAGTTGCTGGTGACTTTTCCTTCCCCCACTCCCATCTCTATTTTACATCTGTCCCTCCTTCCCAGTGATCTTCCCTATCAATCAAAGATTTCTCTACCTTGTAGGATTATAGGAGTCCCTGAACATTGGCTTCTCCTCAAATATACCACTACCCAAACTGGTATTTGACACATTTTTGCTAACTCACTGACATACCAATCAATCAAGCAATGAACTTTTAATAAGCATCCACTATCCATCTATCCATATTTATAGTTTGACTCTGTGGTGGCATATACATATATATATATAAAATATATATACATATATGTATATATATAAAATATATATACATATATGTATATATATAAAAACCACTTTTTTTCCACTTGAATGTCACAGCATTCCTGTTTGTATTATTGTTAGCTTTTTTCACATATGAGGAAACTGTGAAGGGTCAGAGAAGATTTCCCTAAGGTTGTACAGCTATTAAGTAATGGAATTGGGACTCATAATCAGGATTTCTAGTTTTTGTTCTTCCATAAGCTGACCTTGATCTACCTGCCTATTTCCATTCATAGTGTCATACCCACACCTTATTGATAGAGGAATTGTTTGCTGTTTACTGTGGGTTCCAAATACTCTTTTTTTTTTTGTATTCCATAGTCTGTTTACTGCAGGCCTATTTCATACAGAGCCAAAGATACATGGAAGATACAAGGTTTATATACCCTTAGCAGAATGCAAGGAACCACCCTTGGTCTCAGTCTTTCTCTACCCTAACCCAAAGCCAATCATTCGTTAAGCTCTTTATCCTAGGACCATGCCCAGAAGCACAAACAGGGTGTTACAATCAAAACTTGCAAATTAACTCAGTACTTTCTATAGATATTCATGAATTAACTCAGTACTTTCTTTAGATATTCATGAATTAACTCAGTACTTTCTTTAGATATTCATGAAACCAAAGAGAGCATCCACCCAACAAGATTATACTGTCCTTGCATATCAGCCTAATGACCTTTGTAGAACTGGGGAGCTAATGTGGCCAAGGTCCCTGAAAGTCTTGGCCTACAACATCTCCCCCACTTTTTTTATTTATAGGAGAGGGGAACATATCATTAAGCCCTAATAGACTCCTGGGAGTTCTCTTCATCCCCCCTATAGCATATAAGGCCACAGGCAGAATCGTGCAGTTGGACATTATATATAACTTGTTGAATGATGCGAGAAAACAGGAAATAAGGATGGGTAAGCAGGTACATAAACCCAATAATGCCACCCCTATTCCTATGTAGGTTATAATTGTGTTTGCCCAGGTAATATCCCCTGAGCTCTTAATCCAATCAAATATATTTTGTGCCTCAGGATTTGATCCCCATTAATATAATTTCTAATTTGGGCTATGCCATATTCTGACTCATTATATTTTTTGTTTACCAATACAGAAATACATATATCTATAATCACATACTAACTTTTGTAGACCTAGCAACACTGATCAATAGTAGAAATCAAAGCAATTGTCCCAAAGAAGTCAAATACTCTCTTTCTAATGTAAAAAGAGTCTACCAAGATACTGGTCTCTACCTTTCTCCACAAACACCCAGGATAACTCAGCAAACTAGGGGTGTGGGAGGGAAAGGGGAGAGATGTATATATTTCCTGCCTCTTTGTTCTTCACTCCAAGGATCAAGACTGAATGGTTTCAGTAGTGTTGGTGCTCATTCTTTCATAGATGAAGTGACATTTGAGCTATTTAGGGAGGAGAAAAAGAGAATGACCAAAAAGTTCCTATGCAGATAGAGGTCAGAAACATAACATGAACTAGCCAATATTAAGAACCACATGAGCAAATAAAGGACATTGAGTTGCAAGAGGCCAAAAAAGTTGCTTTCACTTGAAGTCGGGTCAACATCAGAATCAGTAACAGGCCCACAAGTGAGGTCAAATCCCTAAAGTCTGCCAGCTGGCAAGCAAAAAGCAACAGGATGAATTAGACAAAGGAATAGCCATAATCTTCCACATTTGATACTCATGGATACATCTGACCTTTAACCCTGACTGTGAGTGCCCCTCTGCCCCAGTAGTCAGCCAATAAGCATCTACCTTGCACCAGGCACAGTGCTAAGTGCTGACCTTCCAGACTTGTTTCAATTATTTTTCAGCTGCCACCTGATTAACTTCTATGAAATCTATCTAGTGGTGATCAGAATGGATATATCAAGCAGTGAATCCAGAACTATGAGCCAGGGAAGGTCCATCAGGTGACTCATTATCAGGACAGAAAAAATAAAGGTCAGTCTGGGATGAGACCTTCATGGGAGGAATAAGATGGCAGATGTCATGTAAAGGAATGATGGCGGTCTAGCAAAGGGCAGGGCCAGCTGTTCCAGTCTCGCTATGGAATTTGCTTCAGGCAGACAAGGATGGAAAAAATGCATGATGGGTAAGTGTGTGTGTATGAGTGTGTGTGTGAGAAAGACAGCCAGAGACAGAGCGAGACTGAGAAAGAGACAAAGATAGAAAGAGAGGAGGGCAGATGGAGAGGAGACAGAAAGGTTTTAGCCGCGAAAACATTAACAGAGTGTAAGTTGCTTAGAGTAGAGATGACTTCGTTCTTTGCATCTGTACCCCCATCACCTAGCACAGTAGCTGGCAGGAGCTAATGCCTAAAGGATGAGAGAGATGACTATAATTCAGGGGAATGCTGGAACCAGAGCTTAACAAACTGATTGTTAAATTTTCAGTGTGAACATTTACTGCTCAGAAATCAACAAATGCTACAAATCAGGGCTTGATTTGTTGTTTTGTTGGTTGTCTAGACCTAAAAGAGTGATGGAGAAAATGTCAGTACATATTAAACTTAAAAATGTGTCATGTGTCCATTTTTCTTCTAGAGAATCAGTTGTCAAACATTTACCAGCATACTCTTGACCATAATATTCTTGTACCTTAAAGTCCAAGGGAAAAATCTTGGAAAATCAGGTGGCTAAATGTTTTTCTAAAGTAGAAGATAAAAAATATGGAGTGTACTTCTTTTGTTATTTTGTTAATGCCTTTCATTTTTTATAGGATTGCACTTTGAGAGTTGAAAGAGACCTTAGAGGTCATTGAATCTGACCCTCTCATTTTATAGATGAGAAAATCGAGGTCCGGAAAAATTAAGTTTCTTGTCCCAGATCTCAGAACTAAGAAGTGTCTGAAGCAGGATTTGAACCCAAATTTTCCTGACTCCAGGTCTAGCATTCTATACCTCTAAACTTCTATTACATTAGTGGTATCAAACTTGCAATCCTATAGGGGCCAACAAAACTTCCAAGTGCAGCCTGAACCTGATTAAAATGTTATTGGCAAAATGTTTAACAAAATAATTAAAACTACAATAAAGCTAAGATAATGTTAATTTGTGGTTTTCTAAATCAATATGTGACCTGCAGAATCTATTTCTGTTTGAATTTGACAGCACTGTTTTGCATCATAAACATTTCTAGATATACCTATTTCCTTTCCTCTCCCTACATTGATCAATCCCTTGTAACAATAGTTTAAAAAGGCAAGTAATAGCAATGAACACAATAACTATATCTAACAGTGCGTACAACATTTCATACCCATAACCCAACTCAACTCCCATTTTTTCAATGAAAGAAGAATGGTACATATCCTCACCTCTCCTCTGGAGCCACGATGGGTCATGCTAATAACACATTTAACTTTGTTTTGTGTCCTTAACAATACCGATTCTAGAATTAAAAGGACTTAGTTTCAAAACTTGATATTTTACCTCTACAACCCTGAGCAAATCACTTAACTTACAGGGGTCTCTGCCTCCTCAAGTATAAAATGAAGGGTTTGAACTAGATGACCTCTTGGGCTACTTCCAGACATAGGTCTAAGATTGTAAGGTCCAATGAAGATGTATGTTTTTGCCTAGAAGCTTGACCTGGTATCTGGACTAGATAGGATTAGTCCAGATGATTCTGAGAATGAGATCTGAAAGGAGTTCAGTCAGGCAAGAGAGATAAGACCCCTGGAACTATGTCCATTTCCCCTATTGTATGGGGAAAATCCTCCCCCCCCCCCCACGTTAAAACGTTAAACGTTAAAAACAGGTAAAGGAAGAATTCTTTACAGATTTCAGGTGGCAGGTCAAGGGAAAAAGGAAAAGGCCTATGCCTTCACCTTTTGGCCACACTGGGATGGCAGGAAGCCCAGAGCAGAAAGAAACAGTGGTAGTGGGAAGGACACATCTGAGATTCCATCTCAGAACTTAATAGTGGTAGAAAGAGTGGAACTATAGAAGCACTTATTTTATCCTTGGAGTCATGTGTAATGAGAA
>JAQQSW010013847.1:0-12228 GCA_028646575.1 Pseudocheirus occidentalis
AAAAAAAACTCTATTAGCTAAACTACTTTTCTAAATTTATTTAAATTGAGAGCTGGGAGGAACTTTACCAGTCTTCCAGTCCAATGGAAGGGAACTGAGGTAAAGAGAAGCGAAGAGAATGAAATTGCTCCAAATCACACAACTTGTATAAGTGTGATGACTTGTACAATTGAGGAGAAGAGTTGAGGAAAAGTCCCTGTAGAGGACTGTGAGTGCATTAAGCTGGAGGTGCTGTCAGACCTGATTCAGGTTTGGGGCTGCTTCTCTGCAGTCCTATTTTAGATTTTTTTCATCAATTAATAAGTATTTATTTTGTCTTCCTTTCATTACCTCAACTGAAAAACAAGAGATCATTGTAACAAATCTGCATGGCCTAGCAAAACAAATTTTCACATTAGTTATGTCCAAGGGGAGAAAGAAGCAATTCAGAAATAAATGTGATGAAATGAGCAAAGGTGTTATCGATTTTTTTTTAAATAAGTCATGTAGATTGTTAATGCCCCAGCTAGGACCAGCATCGACACTTCTACACTCCAAGGGAAAGCTCTTTCCATTAGCTCCTAAGCCATTAGACAAGGTTGGGGTGATTAGGTCAGATCCAAGAGAGGTGAATGTATTGAGATATTGTCACATGAAGGAGACAGATGCCTGTTATTACCATTAACTAAGGCCGCATGTAATGCAATATTTATTGTGAGTGCTACCATTAGTATCTGTGTGTGTAAAAGAAAGACAGGTAAGCAAATGAAGGGCAAGATTAAACTTGCATTAGGGCTGACAAAGCTTCTCTCTCTCATTGGGGAAGGCCAGACACATGGCCAAGAGCAGTTTATCAGGATAATCAAAGCTGACAGCTGCTTTTGATGTCACCAACAATGGAAGGAAAGAGAATGAGCTTGTGAAAATATATCCCAGATAAGCATCCAGGTACCCCAAGGGCTGAAAGCAGAAAGGGAAATTCCGACAGGAGCTTGGAAGCTGAAGGATAACTGAAGTGTGAGGCAAGAGTGGAAACTGGCAGTATCCCTGGAAATACGATCCAGGAGTATTGAGTTCAATTTGAGGACCCACGTTTGAGGGAGGGCATTGAGGAGAGTCATCCACAGACTAGGGCAGGGCAACCAAGAACACCTGAGGGTCATAGTAATTAATCATAAGAATAGATGGTACGTATATGTCCCTTTAAGGTTGACAAAACTTTTTTCAAATATCCCATTTGATCCTTTGTGCTATGATTGTGCCTATTTTACAAACAAGGAAATTGAGACTGGAAGTTAACTTGCCTAGAATAATACAGCGAGTAAGTGTCTGAGGCAGGATTTAAACCCAAATCTTTCTACCTCCACGTTCAGTCCATTATCTACTCTGCCACTGAACCAAAGGTCCAGAATTTCAGAATAACTCAAGGGAACAAGCAAAATTTTATGTCAGTTGACATGCCTTCGGTTGTTATTCAGTTGTTTTTAGTTGTATCTGACTCTTTGTGACAATATTTGGGGTTTCCTTGGAAGAGATACTGGAGTGGTTTGTCATTTCCTTCTCCAGCTTATTTTACAGGTAAGAAAACTGAGACAAACAGGGTGAAGTGACTTGCTCAGGGTCACACAGCAAGATCACTTTTGAATTATGAAAGATGGGTCATCCTGATGGCCAGCACTCTACCCACTATGCCACCTTGCTGCCCCTAGTCCTTCTAGTGATAGATTAATTATAGGTTATGTTTCCCTAGCACTTTAAAGTTGACAGAACTCATCATCTCTCTTAATCCTCACAATAGCCCTGGGAAGTAGATGCTATTATCACCCCATTTTCCAGATGATGAAACTGAAGCTGAGAGAAGTTAAATGACTTACCCAGAGGCACCTAGGTAATACATGTCTGAAGCAGGATTTGAACTCATCTTCCTGTTTCTAAGTCCATCTCTTAGCTGTTGGGCTGCCTGGGGGTGGGTTAGTTTGAAAAAGGGGGTATGCAAAGGTAGTTTGTAAAGGGAGGTATGGCAAATGATTTCGAATATGTCTAAGTTCTTCATGTGAAAAAAAAAACAGATCCTTCCTGTTCTGATGGACCTGAGATGGGCAGAGACTGATCCAATGGGTAGGGTTACAAAGAGGCCTATTTTGGCCCATGTAAAGGGGGAATGCCCTGTGAATTCAACCTACTCAACACCCAAATGGCCTGCCAAGGTAGGAAGTGAATTTGCTCTCTTTGGAGGACTTTCAGTAATGGTAGATTGTTTGGGTGTTGGACAGGGGAGACTTGTCAAGGAATAGTTTGAACTGGGTGACTTCAGGGGCACTCACTCTGTTCCCACTCTGAACTTCTTTGCTGTGGGGCTCTCCTTACTGGCTCTGTAAACAAGCCAAACCCAGGAGGGAAATGTTCTCACTTTGCTCAGCATGGCTTCTCAACCATGAATCCTTTTATGGCTGGAAGATTACAGTTGTGAAGGAGATCTCCAAGCAAAGGAATTTAGAATGCTTTGGGTAAAATAAGCTTTGGACTGAAGGACAATGGCCAAGGAAAATGTCCTGAGCTAAATTTAGGAATGGAAAGAGCACTAGACTTAGTGTGAAAGATATGGGCTCTAGTCCAGCCTTTACCACTGGGTGACCTTGGATAAGTCACATAAACCTTCTGACTTTCAATTTTCTTATAGAGTCTTCTGGATTACAAGAAACAGTATTTTCTAAATAAACAATAAAGCCCAGAAAAAGGTAAAGGATGATTATTATGTTGCTGAAAATCTACCTGAAATCAGCCTCTGCTATCAATTTTAATTACACACTACTTCAAGGCTGAGTGTCTAGATATGAAGAGTTTAAAGGCACTCAAGTGAGATTTTTTTTTCTGTGTAACAAATATGCCTTTTAGTATTTTTCAATTGGCAACACTCACATTTAACTGTCTTTACCATGTTATCCCAGCAAATAGCTTTGGTAAAAAGTAAGCAAGACCATTGAATGACTGCCAATGGGGACAACTGCATTGAGCTATCAGGACCTAGAGTAGGAGAAGCAGTCTCTGAGGGTTACCTCTAGAATCACAAGAGTAGTAGTACTCTTCTTCCTCTTCTTCTTCTAGTTCTTCTTCTTCCTCTTTTTCTTCTAGTTCTTCTTCTTCTTCTTCTTCTTTACCTCCTCCTCTTGCTCTTCCTCCTCCTCTCTTTCCTTTTCCTTCTTCTCTTCCTCCTCCTCCTTTTCTTTCTCCTCATTCTCCTTCTCTTTCTTCCTCCCTCAACACATGTGATACCTATACTTACTTGGGATGTCATATTCTTATATATCAGTTCTCTGTCCATAGGAAGATAATTATGTTTTGTTACAAAACACTTATGTTTTATTACAAAACACTTATGTTTTGTTATAAAACACTTATGTTTTGTTATAAAACACTTATGTTTTGTAAGCTATTTCAGGGATTGGGGAAAAATATTTTCAAAAAAATTATTTATCTGTTTACTTTTCATTTTTATTTTTCAAAAAGCTGAGACAATATTTGTCCTGTGCAGTATTTATTTATTATTTCTTGGAATATAGCTCTAGAAAATCAGACTTTAAAACCCATTGGCTTTCACTAAATGGTCAGTAACAGCCCCGGTCTAAACCTCTGTGATTCAGTCTTCAGGTTTTGATAACTTAGAATATGTGTAAATAGCTGTTGCTTTTCTATTCTGGCCAGAAACTTTTAGAATCTTCCCCTTCCAGAGAGATATTTTTACAATGTTAAATGAGGCTGTCTTTTGTCTCAATTCTTACCTATCTCTTGATCAAGGAATGGACTTTGCCTCATTCAAACCGAGACCTGGAAACACCTTATTTTAGAAAGGTGAATGTCACCCATTGCATCTTTGGCCATCACCAGCCCTCCCGACTTTTGTCCTGTCTCTGGACTTTGATGACTCTGGAAGAGGGAGTGAGGTTGATGACTTTGCACACCTCTGCCTCATTTAAATCCAATTCATGGGGAAGTCAAGAAAGCATCCTTGTGATGCCATTGGTTCCCTTCAAGAATGAAGCATAAACAATAGCATTCACAATATTAAAATATGCTTAAGTTTGGTTAATAACACTTAAAATTTTCAAAATCCCTTCAGTATAACTATGTCACATAGATCACACAATTCTGGGAGGTGAAACCATACATTTTCTAGATAAGAATATGGAATCTCAAAATAATCATGTCTTCATCCAATGTCATCTCCTCAGAAGCAATGATCATTTCCTTCTTTGTCCTTCTATCTCCAGGGCTCAGGGCACAGCGTCTGGAACACTCTTGGTGTTCAGTAAATCCTTGTTGATTAATTGATTGGTTCAAGATGCAGAATTAATGAAAGAAAAAACTGGGGTTTAGATCAAAGTCTTTTAACTCCTGGTCCACTGACATTTTGGTGCTAGCCCTCTCTCACCCAGACCACCATCCATCCGTCAGCACATTTCAGAGTTGGACTCAAACCAGAACAAGGAGCATGATTAGGAAATGTAAAGGCAATGAATATTTGGGCAGCTCAGTCAGAGGTCAATTCCCATGCAGGGTCATTACACAAACAATTGAATCAGAGAACTGGAAAGAATATCCAAATCTCCTCCTTAATCAAGAAACTGCTGCCTGACATATGAGGCTAATGAGCACCGCCCTTTTTCAGAGACCAACAGGATAGAGAGGATCCCATGAATGAACCCTTAAGGCAGTACCACTTCATTTGGAGATAAATTTCATTCCCACAAAATCTTTCGTTATACCAGACCTCCTTTTGCCTCTATTTCTTTCACCCATTGCTCAATGAGGCAGGATTGGGACAGTGGGACAGTAGAAAAAAAAATACTCAGAAGATAAGGATTCCATTTTTACCTCTAATACTTATTACCTGTATGACCTCAGGCACGTCTGGTACTTGTTTCATTTTCATTTTGTTTTGTTCATGTCTCCATGCTTAGTGTAATGTCTCATACATAGAAAGGACATAATAAATACTTAATTATTATCGATCATTTCTCTCTGTCTCTCTCTGTCTCTGTCTCTGTCTCTGTCTATCTCTCTCTGTCTGTCTCTCTGTCTCTCTCTGTCTCTCTCTCTGTCTCTCCATCTATCCTTCACTTTGATATGCCCCTCTAATAACCTTATCAAGAAAATTGAATGCAACTTGCACAATGTGCTCTTGGAGGCATCTAACTGCTATTAGTGGGTTGTACTAGTATTTCTTCCTAGACTTTCTGACCTCACCTTGGCATAATCTTGCTGATGGAAAGCTTCTATGAGTTTTGAAGCATGGATTTTGTATATAGGTATTCCTGTTTTTTCATCGAGTCAGTATCTGTTCCAGCCTGCCAGGCACTGGATGGAGCCTCAGGCAGTCTAAAAGTTTCCATACACTAATTCCTCCTGACCATCCTCGAGCAAATGGTGATACACACAAGTTTGACATCTAGATTGAGATGAGCTCATTGTAACAGTGACTAATACAAAACAGAGTTTATATTTTAAAAGGAAGGCAATTCCTGCCAAAAGGCTATGGGACTCACAGGATGAGAACATACCCTGCCACTGTTGATTGGTTGGTCAGTATTCTGGAGGAACTGCCCTATGAACATTTGGGATAGCAGGGAGATCTGGCTGCAGATTCATATAGACTTCCTGTTCAGCCAATTTCAAGCAGCTGCTCATTGATAGGCAGCCTTGGCCTCCTGCAGATTACATTGTATGTCAGTTTCAGCCACTTTCAATTACCCTGGGGCTGTCTCCAAATTTCTAGATTGTCCTTGACAGCCGGAACCACAGGGAGAGATGTGAGTACAATGAAGAAACAGGAGTAGAATCTGTAGTTATTGTAAAAGGGCATATTTGGAGTTGAAGGAACCTTGTTATTATTGCAAAATTCAACTGTGGGCAGTAGGGTAAATCAGTCATATGAAGTATAGCATTTGATATACTACTCCAGAGTTCAGCAAGTGCCCTCTGGCTCCCCATTGTTTGGGCAACATTATGCAGTGGAGAAATAAAATTTTACCTGTAGACTGATAAACAGTGCAGTTCAGAAGTGCACAATAAATCAGGGACATCTATTAATAGGAAGGTGAGAAGAGAGCCTATAGGTCTGAAAAACATTTCTAAGGACCACAGCAATAGCTTTGGTGGCTATGGGAAGTCCTGGTTCCTGGGCAAGGAAGGAAATAAGCTATCTGTGTAAAGATGTCCATGGCCACAGGACATCATGCTCCCTGAGACAGGTCAGATATCTGACTCAAAGTCCAGCATGGCCACCACCCACAGGGAAAATGGAGACTGACAAAGGGTCACACCAAGTCTTCCATTTCCCCACAAAGGATTCTTGATCTGGACACATCTCACAAGACCAGACGATATCACTGTGCATGAGATGGAGACAAAATTCCTAGGCAATGATATGCAAAGTTCTAACAGGCAAACACACCTGATGGCTTAGGCTACAAAATTGGAAAGGAAGAAAAAACTATCCACTGACTAGTCAATGATTGTTGGAACAAAATGCATGCATGAAAGTGCTAAATTATAATGTGTGTGTGTACGTGCGCATGTGCAAGAGACAGAGAAAGAGACAAAGAGAGAGAGGATGATGATCATGATGAAGATGATGATGGGGATGATGATGATGATGGTGATGATGATGATGATGATGATGGTGATGATGGTGATGATGATGATGGTGATGATGATGATGGTGATGATGATAATGATGGTGATGATGATAATGATGGTGATGATGATGATGATGGTGATGATGATGATGATGATGATAGGGCAGTAATGGGAACTAGAGAAGAAAAAAAAACATCATGGGAGAGAAGTGCTAATGAAAATGTGTTTCCTTGGGGAAACAACTCCAGGAAGAATCATTCTCTGGCTAGCTTCCTACTGGGAGGTTACTCCTTCATGCTGGGGAAAAGCAATGCCACTGACTTTGGGGGATTTCGATTGTACTGTGTTTTATCTCTCGAACTTGTTCTCTTCTCGAAAGCTGAAAGTACTAGTGACCTTGGCTACCTGCTAGTCCCAACTTACTCTCTGTCCTGTGTTTTAGTTAGGTGTATTTGTAATTTACATATCCATATGCTGTCTCTACCATTAAAATATAAGCTCTGTAAAGGCAGATCATTTCATCATATCTGTGTAGCCTCTGAACCTAGTACATTGTCTGGCACATAGTAGGTGCTTAACGAATGCTCGATTATTGATTGTACCCTATACAATGGTATCAAACAAAATCAATAACAAATAAGGGTAGAACAAATCCAGAGCAATCTCAAATGCCCCCACACCATCACAAGATCATTTCAAAGATCACTATTAAATGCCCTAAATGTATAGCACTGTATAACAATCCTGCTAAAGAGAACAAATAGAAAATACTGATAGCTAACTTTTCATTTATGCAAGCAAACTGAATCCTGTAGCCAAAATTAGTTTGCGTGTAAATTCTGAAATTCTTTCAGCTTCTTTCATATCCTGTCTGCTCTTGTTTTTTCCTCTCCTTACAGAGGCATTCCTTCAGGAAGCTATAGAGCCTGGGGCACAGAGCTGATATGGATTTATCTTTCTATGTATCTTTCTATCCATTGATTTACTTAGTTATCTACTTATTTAAATTTACTCATTCATTCATTTATTTGTCTATCTGTCTATATATTTGTGAAGGTATTTTTATTAAATGCCAGAAGCAGGCACAAGGATCAGAATTTACAGACCCCTCAGTTATGTTGCTACCTATGTTGATAGGGCAAGCAGCAGATTGTTATGGTGCTGTGGAGGTAGGGACTCTTCAGAATGTGAGGACTCAGGGTTCCAAGTCTTAGCTCTGCCAATTAACTAGTTAGCTAGGTCATCTTTAATAAATCATTTGAAACCTTAGCCTCAGTTTGTCTCATCTTCCCTCAATCTTCTTCTGCACTTCACTCCTTATAAATTCATCTTAAAGGACTTCCTGCACTGCCATGGCTTCAATTATCAGGTGATTCTGAAAGCTATGGCTACCAGTGACTTTTGAGGGGTAACTCTTTTGCAAGAATAAGGGGCTAGCTAGGTATCTTGGGAGCTGTAGTTCTGAAGGGAGCAGCATTCTCTCCTTGTTCCAGTTGAAGCTGGGGCTTTATTGCAGAAACTGAGGTGGAGGCAAGTTTTCTGGCACAGTTATGATGAGATGAGTAGTTGTGCAAGAGAGACCCCCAACAGGCCAATGACAGAGGCAAAGGAGAATGATGCTAAGCATGCCTTGGCTTCACCAGGGCATAAAGAACCTTCTCTGCTGAGGGTAGACATGTTGATAAAAATCAATGCGGATCATTCTCTATTATTATGAAACTTGCCCCTTGTGAAGAATCCAGGTGGCTGGTGAATCATTGTCTTCTTTCCTCCCTTCACTTTCTGTCTAAAAGGAATGTATATTCAAATTGAATTTTCTCTTCTTTTTAAGTTAGTTTATTAAACAGATTTGAAGGGAATTTTCTTGGGGAAAGATAACATCCATTTAAATTGCTTTTGATGAATGTTTATCTTTAATTATAGGCACAGAACAAATGAGTAAAAGAGGGGAGGGGAAGAGACTTACTTAAATACACAGAATGCAAAAAGGTCAGAGATCTATACTTATGGCTAAATGATAGGGATTTCCCCATTTCAAGACTTGACAAACCATGTGAGTGGAAGAGGATCTGATGGTGATGATTTTCTTTAAAAATCATTATTTTAAGCTCACTAAAGTGCCAGACAAAGAGAACTGAATGGATTTGACAGTTTGATCGTGCTAAAACCACATGAGCATTCTAGGTATAGGCAAGTTGGGTTGGCTTGAAGTTGAATCTTCCAGCAAATTTTCAGCCATCCAGTATGTATGGGGAGGCGGAATGGGGAGAAGGCAGTAAGCCAAAGGATGTTATACTTAGGGCCCACATAGTGGGGGAATATATGAGTGGCAGAGGAGGATCAGCTCCTAAAGGGACACATGCTGATTAAATACACATTTAGCACCAAGCTCCTCCCTGAACATCAGGCTGATTTCTTATACTCCCCACTATACATCTCCATCTGTTATGGGAATTAGAAGATCTTCACTGCCCCTAGACCCTTTGCTTAAGTGACTTAAGTGGCTCTGAGAATGTTCCCTGATTTGAAAGTGCACTCTGCCCCCAATAGGCTGAATGCGGTCACATGGAGCCTGTGGCAGGAGGCTTGTTTTTTCTGGAATGCCTGCACCTTGTTACTTTGTAATTGTGTAGTGGGTCAAGAGGACTGTGACATTCTCTGACCCAGGAGAAGGCTATATATACCCTGATGTGAGGTTTTGCTTCGGGGCTCACTTTGAGAAGAGTTGTGTGATTTAGCCAGAGGAGACTCTAGAAAGCTGTTGAGTTCCCCCCCCCTCCCACATCCCCCCTTTGAAAAAACCCAGATGTTGGTGATTCCCTCTCTGGTAACTTGAATAGGTATGGATGTGATGGTCAGATGGTTAGAAGCCCTTCTGCTGATCTGTTTCTTTGTCTGCTTGTAACTCGTGTTTGTATTCTCTAGAGTTCAGGGTGCTGACTTTTTCCCCTGAAGTAGGTAAATGATATATGTTTGATTGATTAAAGTGAGACTGTTAACCCATTTTGAGTTGCTTTCCTTTAGAAAGGCAGATCTAAGAACCTATGCTAGCAGCCACTCTGGGTATGCTAGGGTGCTTGCTGCTACATCATCTAACTGTCCCAGAAGCATGTTACACTGAACATGTTCAAACTGAAAACCTAGTTTGTCCCAATTGACTGGGCACAGTGAAAAAAGCACTGGACTCACACTCAGCAAGCCCTCAGTTCCAGTTCTGCCTCACATACTTTTTGTTATTGGCCCTGAGACAGTCACGTAATCATTCAAAGCTTTACTTTTGTCATCTACGAAAGGGAGCTTATAATGGCATCAACTTCCCAAGGTTACTGTGAGGATTTAATGACATAACATATACAAAGTAATTTGAAAACAATTCAAGTGCTAAATGAATACTCCTTATTAGCAATCTTGGTGATTGATGGTGTTAATGTTTATCTTTTTTTTTAACATTCTGTCCATTCTCAGACCAAAGATCATTGTGTCCTCTGAGGAACAAACTGAAATGAAATAGGATTGGTTCAAATATCCCCTTGTCCTCAATAGAGAGAGAGAGAGAGAGAGAGAGAGAGAGAGAGAGAGAGAGAGACAGAGAGACAGAGAGACAAAGAGAGACAGAGAGACAGAGAGACAGAGAGAGAGACAGAGAGACAGAGACAGAGACAGAGACAGAGAGAGACAGACAGAAAGAGAGAGAGACACAGAGAGAGACACAGAGAGAGACAGAGAGACAGAAAGACACAGAGAGAGACAGAGACAGAGACAGAGACAGAGAGGCAGTCTTTTGTCTTTTCCTCTTTCCCTCAGCCTGACTATATGCATTCCCCATGATCCTGGCTGTTAATTTTGGGTCAGTTTTGACACCTCTGAGATTATGGCATCTTCTTATGGTTAACCATTTCACCGTGATTGGCATTATCTAGTACGTGGACGGCTGACAAAGTAGGTGGGCTCTTCGGGTAGAACAAATGAAAAAGAATCCTTAGACTGCCCAGGTGCAGACATGCTAGGAGAAGCAGAAAAAGGTCTCCAGTACATGGTGAGGAGTATTTGCAGGATATGGTGACAAGGGTAAGAAAGGGTCAGAAAGCAAGGAAAGAGCTACAGTTTGTGCTTATCATGGGTGTAAGCACAAATTCACTTCATGGAGTAGAAAGAACACTAGATTTGGGAGTCCAGAAAACCTGGGGCAAATTCTGCCTCAGACACTAATTATGTGACCGTGTGTTCACAACAGTGAACCTTAACTTTTCAGAGTCTATTTCCTCAGTTACCTAATGGAGAAACATTCACTACTTTTATCAGTGAACTCTGAAGGTAGTGATTTCTAAATCTTCAAATAGAATACAAATCTGACTTGTTATTTAATTGCTGGAGAGAGCCCCATAATTTTGTTATCAAAGGGAACTCCCAGTTAGGAGACTTGCTATACTAAAGCAGTTCCCCTCCCAGAAAGCTGTCTGTGAAATGACTTGTGCAATCAGAAAGTCAGAATGTGCTAAAGGCATGTCTTCCTGAATTTTAGGAGAGTTCTCTCTTCACTCTTCCGTGCTATTTCATTGCTCTCATCATTAGTCTTGGTCACTGCTCCTGGCCATCTTCATGAAGTGATTGCCTCTCCAGCCAGCTCCTCCACATCCTTGACTGCACCACAGAACACGGCTTTCAAGAACATCCACTGCAAAGCATAAATTTCCCCAGCTGAATTTCAGGAAAGCTGCAAGAGTACCCTTCCTCTCGCCCTCTTTCTGCTCTCTGTTTCTAGAATTGGGGACCTTGAACTGTGTTCCAGTCAGTGTCAGCATATTTTTCCTGAATGGTGCATGATAATTTAGTGCCCAATGCCCCCCCTCACAATTCCTTTAATTCTCTGGACCGAAGCACTCTTTTCTGGTCACACCTCCATAAATGTTTCTTTTTTGTCCGTTTATAATATAAGCTCTTTGAGGGCAGAACTTTCTGTGTTTTTGTGTCTAAATCCCTAAAACTTAGCCAAGTGATTCCCATATCATAAAAACTTAATAAACACTTTTGCATTCATTCCCTCATATATGTATGTATGTGTATGCATATGTGTGTGTATGTATGCATGCATGTAAGTATGGATTCATCCATTTCATAATTCTGCATTCCAGCCCCACCCCCATCCATGACCTGGTAGTCAAGCTTTTTCCCCAGTGCCTGGATCTCTAATTGGTGAAACTGCCATTTTTTTTACTGTAATAGTTATCAGTTTATCATATACTTAGCACTTAGTAGCCTAGGGCTAGGTAGCACCTAGTAACTTAGGGCTAAGTATAGTAGGTATGACCTCTGTCCATTGGTGAAAAGGTGTGAATTCCCCTGTTAACTTTGAAGAAGGCTATTGGCTGAGACAGGAAGCCAGTGCTGTATATTAAGAAGAATTTTAGGGAGAGAGAAGAGAATTTGGAATTGGCTCCTCAGTGAATGAAGATTCATGGAGACTGAAGTCAGCTGAGAAGAAGAGGGAGAGAGAGAGAGTTCCTCTCCCAGTACCTGAAAGCTGACTGAAGACATGAACAGGATGGGACTTTGTTTGTGGCCTGGATGATCCTTGAGTTCCAGGCAAGAGAAGTGGTGAAGGGTTTGAGGTGT
>JAQQSW010013848.1:0-12228 GCA_028646575.1 Pseudocheirus occidentalis
GGCTGCGGGGCTCGGCTCAGCTCCTTCCCACCGTCCCAGGCCTGGCCGTGGTCTCGGCTTCCGGCTGTTCCAGCCTCCGCTCCAGTGGCCGCGCTGAGCCCCTGCTGCCGAGCTGCCTTCAGCGAGAGCTGTGTTCTCTGTATTTTTGTGAGTCTGAGAGTCCTAGACTTTCCTAGACTTTGTCTGGGCTCATATTTTATGGGTGTTTAGGGTGGCGGTGTGGGAGCTCCGGGACCTTGCTGCTTCTATGCCACCATCTTGGCTCCGCCCCCCATTGACTTGTTTATTTACTTTTAATTTACAAGATTCAGTTCCACAATACCTTGAGTTTCAAATTTTCTCCCCTCCCTTCCCCCCATCCCCATGGTGGCATGCAATAATGAATAGGATCTGCAAATACTTTCATATTGTACAATTGTCTGGTTGTATAGAAGCATTGTAACCAATGTAGTGAACAATAGGGAAAAAAAAGAAACAAAACCAAACATGAAAAAGAATGATAGCATGTATTGCTTCAGTCCCCATTTAAACTCTGGTCTTTCTAGATCTTTCTCTGAATGTAGATGTCTCCTTCCATCCTGAGACTTGTAGAGTTGTCTTACAGCTGTGCATTGCTGAGAAGAGTCCAGTTTATCAAGGCTGGTCATCACACATATCATGTGTCTGTGATTGTGTACAAATTTTTCCTGGTTCTGCTCTTCTCACTTTGCATCAATTTGTATAAGCCTCTCCAGGTAATTATGGAGTCCATCTCCTTCCCATTTCTTATAGCACAATAGTATTCCACTATCTTCATATGCCACAACTTGTTCAGCCATTCTCCAATTGATCTGACTTACCTTCTTAACTGGATCTGATGAAATTACATTAAGTTGGCTTTCCCACTTTTAGTTAGCTCTCTGCCAGTTGAGTATTAGATTTTACAGCATGCACGTATTTGGTCTCTTTTGATATGTTTCAAATTTCATAATCATTAAGAATGAACATTCCTTCAAGGAAATATTCAACAGTTGTAACTCTTAAAGATCACAGTTCAATGACTGGTACAGATTTTGAAGAGGTTATTAGTGTGGGGAAATCAAGTGCTTCAAAGATTATTTAAGTCCATAATGAAATAAAATCAATAATACAAAAGGAAGTTGTAGTTGAGCATGAAAAACCATAGTAAGAATTGTAAAATTATTTCTGATTAACCCTTAGCTTAATTATTCCTAGAAAATGATTGAAGGTCTTCAGAGAATCTTGAAGCTGAAGATATTGTCATTATCTCCCACAGTAAGGAATTGAATTTCTAGATTTTGGAGAAAAGCGAGAAAATGATTTTTTAAGCTATTTACCATTGCTGTGAGGGGGAAAATATTCTTGTCTTAGTTGGTCAAGATAGTATCTGAAATGGAAACCCAAAGATTTCAGAAGAGGTAAAAGGTAATTGTTGCTTTTAAAACTTACTTTTTAAATGTTCGAGGATATGCCAAAATCAGTATAAGAGGGCCATTTGAGCCTGTGAGACCCAGATATTTTTATCAGACCATAAAACATAAAACCCAAAAAACTGGTGGATTAAAAAATTTCTAGTCATCCTATTAACCTTGAAATTTTGTCTCCATTGAGGTAATGATGAACTTTGTTAGTATATTGCTATAATATGAATCATGGGTAGTATGTCATAATTAATTAAAACAAATCTTACCTTGAGTCCAGGAAGACCTATATTCAGGCCATACCCCCAATATATGATGGCTATGCAGCCCTTGATGTACCTCCCCTAGACAGGAGTTCCTAATCTATTTGGTGTGTGTCATGAACCCCTTTGGCAGTCCTATGGAGCTGGGGATGTTTCTTCAAAAATTTTTCTAAGTAACTGCAGGAAAATGCTAAATTTCTGTCAAAGGTTAATGAAAATAAAGATTAATTTTGTTCCCAATTCAGGTTCATAGGGACCATGAAATTTATCCATTAACACTTTCGTTTTCAGTCCAGGTTAAAAACTACTATTCCAAAACTATGGCTTTCAGAGAAATGGAGATATAACACCCACATCTTGTATCAGATATTTTTTTCCACCAGAATTTCCCTACACTAATGAAAGAACACATTCAGTCACTATATCTCTTGAGAAGCATAATTCTATTTGGATTTTGGAAATTCTCAATTGGAGGTGCAATACTAAAAAAAAAAACTTTGTATCATGTCACCCAACATAGATGATTAAAAAATTTATCAATGACCTAAGGAAGTCAAATAGTTTAAAACCAATTGAAAAATTGTCAGTTAAAATCAAGTCTATTTGGGAAGGGGTAATGGAGTATTAGTCAA
The DNA here is from genome assembly GCA_028646575.1 of Pseudocheirus occidentalis. Taxonomy (NCBI): domain Eukaryota; kingdom Metazoa; phylum Chordata; class Mammalia; order Diprotodontia; family Pseudocheiridae; genus Pseudocheirus; species Pseudocheirus occidentalis. The sequence continues at coordinate 2,317 of JAQQSW010013848.1, forward strand.
AGGTACATTTAGTATTCAATGTAATACATGGTTTTATATTTGAATTCCATGCCATGTTATCTAAAGCAAGTCATTTCTGGAAAAAGAAGACATTTGCATTTTAAAAGTTTCTATTAAAAGGTTAAAAAAAAGTGAATAAGGTTTATTGTATGAGTCAATAAATTAAGCATTATTTTTATTGCAATTATTTCCTATGTTACTTTTGAACCAAAGGAGGGAAAGACAGAGTAGTTAAACCTAGAACCATTTCATAACTCACATTTACAGGCTATAGTGAAGCAAGGTGGTTTTCTCTAATAAGAGTATGTTCTCCTGGGACAGAGTCAACGAAGCATAGGAAGACAGTTCTACTCATTGGAGATTTATCAGAGGGCCTTTCAGCAAGTAGCTAGGACAGAATAGTCACTGTCTCCATAAGAGGTTCTTCCTTCTAAGTAAGTTCCAAGCAATTAATTCCTACCAAGTTGATGATGGAGACTTCTTAAACTCATCAGTGTGGAATAGTGGATTCCTTATAATCCTGTCTGACAGTTACTGGTTATTTGACCCAAGGCAAGGAATTTAGCTCCTCTGTGCCTATTCCCTCATCCATATAATGAGGGACCTGAACATAGTGGCCTTTAAGTTCTCTTTCAGGTCTAAATCTGGAATTCTATGATCCTTCTTTATATATAATCATAAATTTTGGTGAAGACAGAAATATTTTAAAAAATAATTTTGGTGTCATCGTGTCAGAAACATAGAATTAAGTGATTTCCCCCCATTATGTTGAATAATTTGGAGATGGAATTCACCACATTTTGGCCACCTTTAATCTAGATCTATTCTTTCCATAGTCAGTGATGTATGCAGATAGCAGAGCAAAGCATAGAAGTATCTAAGGATACATCCATAAATATTCATTCCAACCAATCTTCCCATGAAGCACAGGGCATTTATTCATTTTTATATTTGGAAATATCAAAAAATGTCACATAGCTAAGAAGAATGCCCATTGGAATAGATTTCATCATTCAGATGTTTAGTACACTCTTCATAGCTAAGGTCTTAATTTATAGGAACAGGGGAGGGAGAACAGGAGCAAATTAGCCATGGTAATTTTCCCCAGAAACTATGCCATGTATTCCTTATACAGCTAATAAGACAAATGTCACAACTAGAGAACCAAAGACTATTTTCCATTCAGTTCAGAGTAAAGAAACATTATTTGTTTGTGTCCCAAAGGAAATATGTTGTTCATATCATTCTGTCAGGGAACCACAAGGAATACAGCAGAATTAGCTGCTAACCAGGATCAGAGGAAATCATATGAAATTTAAGGTGAAGAAGGAATCTGAAAATGTTATGGCTCCTTTCACATTTTCCTAATAAGCAAAGAGGTAAATAAGACTGGAGACAGATAGGTAAGGGAATGATTGTATAATTGTCCAATAACTCTCTATTTCTGAATTTTAAAGAAATTACATAATTTTGAAATTGGGAGAAACTTCAACAGTTTCTAGTCTAACTCAAAAACAAACAAAAAAAGAATTCTCACTACAACATATTTGAGAAGTGAACATAAAAATTTCTAATGAGGAGAAACACATTCCCTTTCCTCATGACCAGCCTAAGTCTGACTCTTTGCAATTCCCACATGTTGTTCCTAGCTTTACCCTTAGGGTCTAATGGAATAAGACTAATCCCTATTTTATGTCATAGCCTTTCCACTACCTGAAGAAAGCCATTGTCCCTCCTCATTCTCTCTACCACCTCTTCCCAAGATTCTGTTTTCTGTGTAAAACATATCAGTTTTCTTCTACTGGTTGCCATATATGGCATGAACTCAAATCCTTTTTTATAATCTGCACTGGAAGCTCCAGTTTTTCAATGCTTTCCCTAAATATTAATACCTAGAAATTAACACAATATTCCCACTGTGTTCAGTTGCCCTCTGTATTTCCTTCTACCTTAATATTTCTAAAATGCATTTCATCCTGAACCACTATCTTTCTGGGTAGAATCTCCATTCCCCTTCTTCATCTCCTTTTGTTCTCATCTCTCACTAGTTCAGCCATCTCCCTTCTGATTACCTACAAATCTCTGCTTGCCCCTCACACTAGGCTTTCTAGAACTGTCTGTCTCCCATTAATTGATTCCTCTTTATCACTATTTTTTTCCTTTTATACTCCTTTCATGTCTCATTAGAAACTAAATCTCTATTTTTGCTGACACTATCCCTATTCTTGTCATGCTCTTCAATGCTAGTAACTCTTCTCACCCTCCTTCCCCTTTCTACCTCTAACTCATAGGTCCAGGAAAATAATTCTTGATATCATCTCTCCTACACCACCACTTCCATGGTTATCAATCTGTTTAGTAATCTTTCTCCTCCCTCCCCCTCAAAATAACCTTTCTTCCTTTATAATTCACATCATCCCATCTTCTTGTCCTTGCCATTACTAGTTATGGATGACTAGCATTATCTCTTTTTGCTTCATGACTTCAGCACTAGAGTTTTACTCATTTTTCTCTTCCACCCTGTCATCACCTTCTGATATTTCCACATTCACCATTGCCAAGACCTCCATAACAAGACCACTCTTCTCTTTTTCTTACTATTGGGAGACATTTTGTTTTCTAGAGCTAAGGCACAGCAAGCAAACGTGTCCCAAATTTGGCATAACACCAGTCCTTTTTATTTACCCTTGGGATGAATTCTGCTACAGATAAATCACAGAATTGGTTCAAATTATCCCAAGGTGCTCCCTGAGCTTGGACAAGCAACTTCAAAACCATGTTCTGGTCATGAATCCCTGCTATGAATAATTTTTTTTTCAGTAGGCAAACTTGCCTCATTGTTGCTGTTACACCTCACTGCTGCAGTTACAGCACACTGCTTGATTATTTCTTCAGTCACAATAATATGTTCAAGTCTTAGCCTCACTGTTCCCTCTCTCTTAGAGGAGACCTCAGCACATATGTCTAATTTCCCTCCAGTGTAAAAAAAGTCTTTTTATATAACCTCTATGAGCTCTTTGATATTTTTGGGATTGTTACCATGATAACTCTTTTCATGCACTAACTTTTTGTGCCCTAGACCACACTCTGATGGCACTCATCTCCACTGTCACTCAATCATCCATGTGGTACACTTTAGGGTTTGCTATAACTTAAAGCTGCCTCATCTCCAAAATCCTGAAATATAAATTCCCTTATGTGACAACAAACTCTTTTTTTCCTATTTCTTCATAGCCATCCTCATGATGAATCTTTTCTTCCTATTTACCTTGATCTGAGTTCCCTGATTCCTTATTTCCCAAATTATGACTGCTTTCTGAAATCAGTTCTTTCCCTTCTAGAACCAGAGAACAGGTATGAAGAGGAGAGAGACAGAGACAGAGAAAGAGAGAGAGCGAGAAAGAGAGAGAGACAGAGAGACAGAGACAGAGACAGAGAGACAGAGAGAGACAGAGAGACAGACAGAGACAGACAGATAGACAGAGAGAGAGAGGAGGAGGAGGAGGAGGAAAGAACCATGAAAAAGTCATGTATTGAAAAACCAAGGAAAGAGAGAATAACAAATAGGAAAGAGTGATCAATCGTGCCAAATGAAGTTGCAAAAAAAAATGTTGCCTTTGCTGCTTCAGTTTTATCACTGCCTACTTGTTCCTCTATCCGTTGTAATTTGAATTAGCTCCTATAAATAGTAGGTATTTATTATAGTAGTTCTCTTGAGGACTGCTGCTGTGAAGAACTTTAAGGATCTAATTGCATAGTATAGTGGACTCTCTATTTATTCTGCAATAAACTAAAGGATAACATTCAAGAAACTAAAGCACAACATTCACAATGACCTAACAAAACAACTTATTACTAAGGTGGCCATATAGCCTTAAACAAAATATATCATTCAGTAAGTTACAATCTCCTTAGTGAATACAAAGTGTCCAAGTAAAGTTCTTATTCATCTTCCAATAATCCTTAAGCCAATCTTCCTTAAGGGGTAGCAGAAAGTACAAACACCACTGACCCCTAGGTCACAGTAAATCACAATCTTATCAGTCAATATAGAGTACTTAAGTAAAATCTTCTTTCATCTTAACTAGAGGCTAACTTCCAAACCCCATGGCTACTCTTCCACAAGCTAACTGCTCCCAGCTCTTGCCTGGATTCACCTGACTCTTGCCTGGATTCACAGGCAGACAGCTCTCAACTCCTGTTTCATACCTCATCTTACAAGGATTGCTCCACTCCAAGCTCTTCTAAGTTTCTGTTTGTAAGAAGACAAAGCTTAACAGAGCTACAGCAGCATTTACACACATTGCTGGCACTATTATCTCAACTCACTTTCTGTCTGACAAAGTACCACAAATCAATGGACAAGGTTTCTGTCTGAGAAATCAAATACCAATCAACAGTAAAGTCCCAAGATTCTATAAAAGCGGCAAAGTCTAAGAACAACATATATGGTGCTTTTATCTGACAGAGCAAACGAGTGCTAGAGAAGAGTGTGAACATCACAAACATTCTCTCATTTCACAGAGCAACAAATCAACAGAACACTGAAATCACAAGCATTCTCCCTCTCAGTTATGTTTGGTCCCAGCACAGTTTGAGCCTTTCTCTTCTCTTCTCCTTTCTGCTCCACTCTTTCTGTTCCACTCTTTCCTTAAGTTCTTCCAACCCTTGGGTTCCCTGTGATGATGTTAGACCTATTAAGGGAAGGAAAGGTCTCCAAACTCCCTCAGGCTTATTAAGGGCAACACAATGTATATTGTTTCCAACAAAGATTCGATATCATCAAAAGTGAGACTCAAAGGAAACTGAATAGTTGAAACAAGCAGCAAAGTACTATTTTGCTTGCCATAACATTTCCCTAAGATTCAGTTTTAAGTGATATCCCCAGAGTAACTACATAGCCTTTAATTGGTAAGTGAAATATCTTTTTCTTTTCTATTTAAATTCTCTTTTTCTTATCATTTGATACCATTGACCACTCCATTTCTGATATTTTTGGGTTTTTTTCATTTTCAAGATAGTAGATTTTTCATGATTGCATTCAAGCCTCTATACCCTATAAGTTTCTCCTTTTCCATTTCCTCTAAAGATTGAGTATCTCTCACATCTCTAACATGTGGCAAATACTTTCCCTCTAGAGTCCCTTGTAATTAGTTTTAATATGTACCATATATCTCTTTTGAATCATATGTCAAATTTTCTATTACATTTAGTTTTTTTTCAACAAAATCCTGACAGTCTGGCAATTCATTAAATATCTGTTTTTCCCCTTCAGGATTATGTTTAACTTCGACGAGTAGATATTTTCTATTGTAAACCCAGTTGTTTTGCTTTTCCATAAATAGTCTTCAAGAACTGTGGTCTTTTAGTGTTGCCACTGCTAGGTCTTGTGTGATTCTAATTGTGGCTCCACCATATTTGAATAGTTGAGTTTTTCTTTTGGTTTGTTTATTTGTAATATTTTGTCCTTGAACTGAGGGTTTTGAAATTTAACTATGATCTTCCTATAGGTTTTCCTTGTAGGATCTCTTTCAGGTTGTGATCAGTGGATTTTTCTAGTTCTACTTTCCCCCCTAGTTCTAACACATCAGGGAAATTTCTTTATTTCTTGTATCAAGATTATTTTTTTAAAAAATCATAGCTCTCAGTCTGATCATTCTTATGTTTTCTCTTCTTGATCTGTTCTCAAGAACAGTTTTTTTCTTATGAGATATTTCATTTTCTCTTCATTTTTTTCATTCTTTGAATTTTGTTTTATTATTTCTTGGCCTCTTATAACATCTCTGGTTTCCCTTTGCCCAATTCTGATTTTCAAGGAGTCATTTTCTTTCCTTTCCATGAGATTTTGAGTTACAAATTTTCTCTCTCTCTTTCTCTTACTCCCAAACCCAAAACAGCGATGCTACTGTAAAGCTCCTCCCCCAATCTGCTCTCTTTTATGCCCTCCTCCAATGCCACTCTAACTTTCTGGTAGGGCAGGGAGGGTCTGCCTACCTCAGTCCCTGTATATCTTAATTCCCAGTCACATGTAATTTACATATATATATATATATATAAACATTTGATTGTAGAGCTTTAAATTCTAGATTCTTTCAGTTCCTCCCTTGTCACCTACCCCCACTGAAAGGACAAGCAATTCAAAATTCAATACAGGTTGTACACATGTAATTATGCAGGACATCCCCACAGTGGACCTATTGGGAGAAGCTGATTATATGTCCCTCCTTCCTATCCTGCCCCCCCCGCCATGTTCTATTCTCTACTCTGTCCCTGTCCTTTTACTGAAATGTGTGCTTCCAGCAACCCTCCCCCAGAACCTGCCCTCCCCTCTGTCATCCTGCCTCTCATCCTTATCCCCCCTTTCTCCTGTGTGGCATGATACCCAGTTCATGGTTTATGTCATTCTTTCCCTAAGCCAAATTCAATGAGAGTAAATGAAGGTAAAGCTGTAACAGTTATCCCTTGCCTCTACTATTTGGGATGATTAACCCCATTTTATCTCAAGGAGTCATTTTCTTTCTAAAGATTCTGGATCTCTTTTTCCAACTGGCTGACCTTTTCATAATTTTCTTTTGTTTTTCTTGGATTGTTATTACTTTTTAGAAATTTTCCTCAATTTCTCTCATTTGATTTTTAAACTCTTTTTAAGGTCATCTATGAATTATTTCTGAGGAGGTCACAATTCAATGTTACTCTTTGGGGATAGGAGAGGTGTTTTTGTTTTTTGCTTCAGTTCTTCCTCTGAGGAGAATTCTCTATTCCCACAGTAACTTTCTATAATTGAATTCTTTGTCCATTGCCTGTTTTTTTCTTCTTTGTAGCAGCTTATTATTGTAATTATCTCTATTCCTGGGGCATGAGGGATAGTACCTCTGGCCTCAGATCCTTCTTCACTTCTCCTCTCTAGACCTGAACCAAAATGAAGAACTCTGCCCTCCTCTAAGTGCCCACAGCCAGAAGCATCCCTGCCCCACTGCTTCTGTGCAGACCAGTAGTGTGCATTCCTTCTTGTTCAGGGCTGCACAGCTATGCCTGGCATCCCTTATCAAATGAGGCTCCCCCAATCTTCATCCACTCAGACTCCTGACTCCCCACACTATCTGGGACATAAGAATTTCTGTGGCTAGGTTTGAGGCTACTTCCCAACACAGCTAGCCCCAGGACTTGTCACTTGGTGTTTCGGTGGGACTAGCATGGATGTATCTACTCCTTACAAGGACTAAACCTCAGACTTGGGATTTTCTTCTACTTTTCTCCAGTTGTCCCAGGAGAACCACTATTCTGCCCCAGATCTTCTTTTTGTTAATTAACTTTTGTTTCTTTTTAGTTTACATTATTTATTTCCACATGATTTTGAGTTACAAATTTTCTCTCCATCTTTCCCCTGCCCAGCCCCGCCCAAAATAGTGATCCCATTGTATAGCCCCTCCCCTATCTGCTCTCTCCTATCCTCCCCCATTACCATTCTGACTTTCAGGTAGAGCAAGATGGATCTCCCTATCTCAGTGCCTGTATATCTTATTTCCCAGTTGCATGTAAATAATAATTATAGTAATGATAATAATAGTATATATATTTAACATATGATTTTAGAACTTTGAGATTGTTTTGAAACAAACAAAAGATTGTTTCCCTTCCTCCTTTGTCACCCTCACTGGAAAGACAAGCAATTCAATATAGGCCATACATGTGTAGCTATGAAGAACATCTCCACAATGGACATATTGTGTAGTGCTGATGATATTTTCCTCCTTTGTATCCTGCCCTCCCCTTGTTCTTTTCTCTACTTTGTTCCTGTCCCTTTACAGAAGTGTGTGATTCTAACAGCCCTGTCCCCCAACCTGCCCTCCCCTCAATCATTAACCTGCTCATGCCCTTCCCCCCTGCCCACCTGCAGGGCAAGATACCCAATTTAGAGTGCATGTCATCGCCCCCCAAAGCCAAATTCAATGAGCGTAAGGTTGACCCATTCCCTTTTTGCCTTCTTGTTCCTCCCCTCCATTGTAACAGTTATCCCTTGCCTCTCCTATATGAAATGATTGACCCCATTCAGTCACTCCCTGTCTCCTCACATTCTATTCATCTCTGACCTCCTAATTTCATCTTTTAAAATATTATCCCTTCCTATTCAATTTGTCCTGTGCATTGTGTATATATACAAATATATACACACCCCCATATGTACTCATATGCATATATACCCTTCTATATAGACATAAGTTTATGTACACATACACAGATATACACACACACACACACACACACACTTATATACATTTCACCTATATCATACTGAGAAAAGTTTCATAAATTACAATTCTCATTTGTCCATGTTGGCATGTAAATAGTTCAACTTTGATGAGTTCTTTTTGGTTTCTTTTCCATGTTTACTTTCTCCTGCTCCTTTTGTGTGAATGTCAAATTTTCTATCCATTTCTGTTTTTTTTCCTCAAGAATGCTTGAAAGAATTGAATGACCTCATTGAATGACCATATTTTCTCCTGAAACATTATACTTACTTTTGCTGGGTAGATGATTCTTGGTTTTAATGCTAGTTCCCTTGATCTCCAAAATATCATATTCAAGGCCCTATGGTCCCTTAATGTAGAAGTTGATAGATCCTGTGTTACCCTGATTGTGTTTCCACAGTATTCAAATTGTTTCTTCTTGGCAGCTTGTAATATTTGCTCCTTGATCTGGGAACTCTCAAACCTGGCTATAACATTTGTGAAGTCTTCTTTTTGGGATCTTTCTGAAGAGGTGATTGGTGAATTCTTTCGAGTTCTATTTTGCCCACAGGTTCTAAAATATCTGAGCAATTTTCCTTGAGAATTTCTTGAAGGATGATTTGTAGGTTCTTTTTTCAATCATGGCTTTCAGGTTGTCCAACAATTTTTAAATTGTCTCTCCAAGATCTATTTTCCAAGTCTGTGGTTTTGTTCAGGGAGATATATCACATTGTCTTCTATTTTTTCATTTGCTTGGATCTGTTTAATAGTATCTTGATTTCTCATAAATTAACTTGCTTCCATTTACTCCACTCTAATTCTGAAGAAATTATTCTCTTCAGTGAGCTATTGAAATTCTTTTTCCATCTAGCAAATTCTACTTTTTAAGGCATTCTTCTCCTCATTGGCTTTTTATACCTCTTTTGCCATTTAAGTTAGTCTTTTTATTGACGTCTTTGTTTACTTTCAGTTTATGAGATTCAATTCCAGAATCACTTGAGCTTCAGTTTTTCTCCCCTTTCCCCCCACCCCCCACACCTGCCATGGTGGCATACAATGATGTATAGGATCTGCAAACTCTTTCACATTGTACAATAGTCTGGCTGTATAGGTGTTGTAGCCAATGGAGTGAACAATGAGAAAATAGAAACAAAAACCAAACATGGAAAACAATGATACCATGCATTGCTTCAGTCTCCTTTAAAAGTCTGGTTTTTCTGGATCTTTCTCTGAATGTAGACATCTCCTTCCATCCTGAGACTTATAGAGTTGTCTTTTAACTGTGAGTTGCTGAGAAGAGTCCAGTTTTTCAAAGTTTGTCATCATACATATGATGTATCTGTGACTGTGTACAAATTTTTCCAGGTTCTGCTCTTCTGACTTAGCATCAATTTGTATAAGCCTCTCCAGGTAATTATGAAATCCATCTCCTTCCCATTTCTTATAACACAATAGTATTCCATCACATTCATATACCATAACTTGTTCAACCATTCCCCAATTGATGGGCATACCTCAAATTTCCAATTCTTTTGCCAAAACAAAGAGAGCTGCAATAAATATTTTTGTATATATGGGAACCTTTCCCACTTCTATGATCTATTTGGGATACAAGCCCAGAAGTGGTATAACTGGGTCAAAGGGTATGCAATTATTTATAGCCCTTTGGGCATAGTTCCAGATT
>JAQQSW010013849.1:0-12227 GCA_028646575.1 Pseudocheirus occidentalis
GAAAAATAACTTGATTCTCTTGATACAGATGCATTGAACTCTAAATAAATAAATTATATTTCCTTTTAAAATTTATTTCAACATTTTATTTTTTCCAATTACATGGAAAACAAATTTAAACATTTTTTTAAATTGAGTTTCAAGATTTCTCTGCCCCTCCACTCCCCCCCTCACTAATTGAGAAAGAAAATGATTTGATGCTATAGATGTGCAGTCATGCACAATATAATTTCAATATTGATCATGTTGTAAAACTCCCCCCCCCAGACAAAACAAAATAAAAAAGAGAAAGTTTAAAAAGCATGAGTTGATCTGCATCCAGAATCTATCAGTTCTTTCTCTGGAGGTAGATAGCATTTTTTATCAAAAGTCCTTCAAGATTTTCTTGTTGTATTGTAAGTGAGAACAGTGTCATTTGGTTGATCATTGTACAATATTGCTCTCGCTTTGTACAATGCACAATGTCCTCCTAGTGGTGCATATTTTCCTTTTCATCAGTTTGTAAAAGACTTTTCAGGGTTTTTTTGAGAGCATCCTGTGCACAAGTTATTATAGAACAATTGTGCTCCATCACAGTCACATAACAGAACTTGTTCAACCATTTCCATATTGAGAAGCATCCTCTCAATTTCCAGTTCTTTGCCACCAAAAAGAGCTACTATACATAATTTATATGTATAGGTCCCTTTCATTTTTGTTTTTAATCTCTTTGGAAGAGATTATATAATAGTGGTATTGCTGGGTCAAAGGGTAGGCATAGTTTTATAGCCCTTTGGACATAGATACAAATTGTTCTGTAGAATTGTTGAATCAGTTCATAACTCCACCCACGATGTGTTAGTATTTTGATTTTTCCATATCCCTTCCAATTTTTTTTCATTTTTCATTTCTGAAATATTACCAATATGATAGGTGTGGGGTGGTGCCTTAGAGTTTTAATGCACATTCATATAATTAATTTAGAATACTTTTTCATATGACATAGTTTGATTACTTTTTCCAGAAACTGGCTATTTCACATTATTTGACCATTTATCAATTAGGAAAGAATGTGTGTTCTTATAAATTTGAATAAACTCTCTACATATTTGATAAATTAGGCCTTTCTCAAAGGCACTTGCTATAGTGTTTTCACCATGATGTATTTCTCTTCATCCTATTTTCCACTTTTTATCCTATTCTTTCTGTCCTTTTACTTTGTCTATCCTTAAAGGTGTTTTGCTTCTAAAAACTGCCTCCCCTGATGCACTCTCACTTCCATCTGTCCTCCCTGCCTCTCTTATCCCTTTCCCCTCAAATTTTCTTGTAGTTTAATATAGATTTCTGTATCCAACTGAGTTTTGATATTATTCTTTCTTTAAGCCAGTTATAGTGAGAGTAAGATTCAAGTGTTTCCCCTCCATGCAATTTCTCCATTTTCCCCTCCATTGTAAAAAAGCTTTTTCCCACCTCTTTTATATAAGATCATTTATTCTGTTCTACCCCTCCTTTCTCTATTCTCCCAATGTATCACTCTCATGCCTTAATTGTATTTTTAGGTAGTATCCTGTCATATTAAACTCATGGTTGTACCCTCTTTCTATGTATTCTCCATTTAACTACTCTAATAACGATAAAGTTCTAAGGGATTCTAAGTATCATCTTCCCACATAGGAATGTAAACAGTTTAATCTTATTGAATCCCTTATGATTTCTCTTTTCAGTCTACCTTTTTTGCCTTTTCTTGAATCTTCTATTTGAAAATCAGATTTTTCTGTTAATCTTTCATCTTTACATCAAGAAAATTTTCTGCTTTATTGACTGTTCACTTTTCCCCCAGAAGTATTACACTCAGTTTTGCTGGGTAAGTGATTCTTCACTGTATTCCTCATTCCTTTGCCCTCTTGTGAGAAATGGTTATCTTTCCCTTATAGTAATAACTCATTATTAAATTAAGACTAAGGTTTTCCCTTCCTATTTCCCAATTCAAGATTGACCTCTGTAGGTTATTTATCCAGCCACTGAAGGACACTGCTGATAGATGAGATTGTCCAAATTCTGTGGATATATATTTTTCAATGCTGAGCAGGAGCTCAGCAGACTAGAAGACCTTATACACAGAATTCAGTCTAGGCAAGAGCTTACACTTAAGAATTAAGCCCTTTTGGGGGTGGAGACAAGATGTTAGAGTAGAATCAGGAAATTGTGTGACTTTCCCCCACAATCACATCAAATATCTATAAAATATTACTCTAAACAAATTTTAGAGGTACAGAACACACAAAGTGACAGAGAAAAACAAATCCCCCACTGAAGGCAGCCTGGCAGCCTGACTGGAAGGGTTCATTGCAACATGTTGGGAGCTTAGTGCAGTCCTGCATGAGCCACGTGGTTTTGGCCCTAGGGAGGCAGTGTTGGACAGAGCAGACTTCAGGAGGGTGAATCACCAGCACCTGTGGTAGTTTACAGAATTTTCACCACAGAAATACCAAAAGGAAAATAAATGGTCATTTGAAAAGGAAGGGCATGGTCTGGCCCCTACCCCCAGGGTAAAAGGTAGCAGAGGTGAAACAGTTGCAGTGTCTATCATGTGGATGCCTCAGGAGCTCCTGGCCTACAGATTGTAGGGGGACCAAGTGAACATTCAGAGAGTAATCACTCTTGCTTTGACCTGTTTGGATCTGGGTTGCTGTCTTGGATGGAGGTGCTGGGGTGACAAATGCCAGTGTGCCACTGTGGTGTCTGTAGAGAGTGCACCATACTCAGACCTCTGAAAATGCTTGTGAAAACCCCTGTGATTTGGGACAAAGCTCTCCTCTCTGGAAGGAGAGTTCTACAGGGGCAAAGAGCTCAAAAGTCAAGTATTTCACTGGCAATATGAGCAAGCACAGACAGACCATAGAATCCTTTTTTGGGGGGACAAAAAGGGTCAAGCATGGAATGGGAAGAAGACAACAAAGTCTGGACTCCTGCATCAAAAACTTCCAAGAAAAACATGAAGTGATTACAGGCCACGGAGGAGCACAAGTAAGAGAAGTTGAGGAAAAACTGGGAGAAATGAGAATGATGCAAGAAAATCAAGAAAAGAGAGTCAACAGACTGACTGAAGAAAATAACACCTTAAAAATAGATTAACTCAAATGGCTAAAGAGGCCCAAAAAGCCAATGAGGAGAAGAATGCTTGAAAAAGCCAAATTTGCCGGATAGAAAAAGAATTTCAAAATCACACTGAAGAGAATAACTCCTTCAAAATTGGATTGGAGCAAATGGAAGCTAATGACTTTATGAGAAATCAAGATACTATAAAAAGATTAAAAATGAAAAAATAGAAAGCAGTGTGAAATATTTCATTAGAAAAACTGACATGGAAAATAGATCCAAGAGAGATAATTTTAAAATATTGGGATACCTGAGTGCCATAATCAAAAAAAGAATCTAGAAATTGTCCTTCAAGAAATTCTCAAGGAAAATTGCTTTGATATTTTAGAACCAGAGAGCAAAATAGAAATTGGAATAATTCACCAATCACCTCTTTAAAAACATCCCAAAAAAGAAAACTCCTAGTAATATTATAGACAAATTCCAAAGTTCCCAGTTCAAGGAGAAAATATTACAAGCAGTCAGGAAGAAACAATTGTGGAAACACAATGAGGATAACACAGGATCTAGCAGCTACTACATTAAGGCATTGAAGGGCTGGGAATATTGTATTTCAGAGGTCAAAGGAGCTAGGATTAAAATGAAGAATCACCTACCTAAAAAATAACTGAGTATAATGTTTCAGGGGAAAATATGGTCATTCAATGAAATGAAGGACTTTCAAACATTATTGACGAAAAAAACATAGTTTAATAGAAAATTTGACATTCCAATACAAGAAGCAAGAGAAGCATGAGAAGGTAAACATGGAAAAGAAATCATAAGGAACTTTTTAAAATCAAACTACTTACATTCATACATGCTAAAATGATAATTGTAGCTCATGAGACTTTTCTCAATATATATGTATACATACATATATATGTTTATATAGGAGGGTATATGTGTGTATAAATACATATATGAGTGTGTATATATGTATACAGGTATACATAGACAGAGGGCACAGGATCAGTTGAATAGGAAGAAAAGATATCTAAAGAATAAAACTAAGTGGTGAGAGAGAAATATAATGAGACGAGACAGGGAGAGAAAGAATAGAGTAAATTACCTCATATAAAAGAGGCAATAGAAAACTGTTCCAATGGAGGGGAAGAACAAGAAAGCAAAAGGGAATCGGTGAATTGTACTCTCATTGAATTTGGCTTAAGGAGGGAATAACATACACATTAAAATGGGTATCTCGGGGCGGCTAGGTGGCGCAGTGAATAGAGCACTGGCCCCAGAGTCAGGAAGACTTGAGTTCAAATCCGGCCTCAGATACTTAACACAAAAACTAGCCGTGTGACCTTGGGCAAGTCACTTAACCCCAACTGCCCTTCAAAAAGCAAAAAAAAAAATGGGTATCTCATTCTACAGGAAAGTAGTGGGGAAGGGGATAAGAGGGGAAGTGATAGAACAGAGGGCAGATTGGGGGAAAGGGTAGTTAGAAGCCCATACTTTTGAAAAGGGATAGCGTCAAAGTAGAAAATAGAACAAGTGTGGGGCAGGATAGGATGGAGGGAAATATAGTTATTCTTTCACAGTATATCTACTATGGAAATGTTTTGTGTAACTACACATGTAAAACCTATATTGAATTGCTTATCATCACAGTAAGGTTGGGTGACAAAGGAAGAAGGAAAGAATCTTGAAATGAAAATTGTAAAATAAAGTGTTAAATATATTATTGTTATTGTTATTGTGATGATGATGATGATGATGATGATGATGATGATGATGATGCAACTGGGAAATAAGATATACAGGCCCTAATAGAAAGTCAGACTGGGTATGGGGGAGTATATAAGAGAGAGCAAGTTGGGGTAGGGGTATTCTGTAGGGTAACTATTTTGGGGTGGGGGCAGGGGAAAGATGAGGATAAACTATGTAACTCAAAATATTGTGGAAATAAAAAAATAAACAAATTAAACAAAACAAAACAAAAACAGAACAAAAAGAAATAAGCTCTTTTCCCTGGGACCTTCCTTTAGAATTTAGTATGACCAAGCTTATAAAAGGGAAAACATCCCAAAGTAGTATGAGTAGAGATGAATTATTTTGTTGAAATTACTGGAGGCAGATGATTCTCATGATCAAGTCACGATCATTGCAGGAGAAGCTGAAGACGTTTTGCCCATCTCTTCATTGAACATCCATTCCCTCACTGATTGTTACCCAAACAGAGTTGATTTCTACCCTTAGGTATACCTTCTTTTCTAAAAGTTTTCTAAGCATTCAGTGTTCCCCAATGTTCATCTTTGGTTTCTGAGAATGCCACTAGTTTCATTTTATTTTTGGTCAGCTATAATTAACAATTTGATTACTAATTTCCCAGAAATTATGTCTCTTCAGTATTTCATTTATCACACCCAGAATGTCATAGCTTAAATTCTCAGATCCTTTACTGTAGAAACTGCAACTATAGTTGTATATTATTTGAATTGTTTCTATCTGGCTGCTAGAAATATTTTCTCCTTTACCTGGGACCTCAGGAATTTGGCTATTATCTTCCTGTTAATTTTCATTTTGGGATCTTTTTCTGGAGGTGTTTAGTCAATTCTTTCAATTTCTATTTTTCCTTTGGGTTTAAAATATCAGGGCAATTTTACTTAACAATTTCCTGAAAAATGTTATTTAGGCTCTTTTTTTGTCATGGGTTTCAGAAAGTCCAATGATTTTTAAACTGTCTTTTCTGGATCTATTTTCTATATCAGTTACTTACCATTGAGATATTTCACATCTTCTTTTACATTTTTTTCATTCTTTTGATTTTGCTTTATTAGCTTCCATATGTCCAATTTTAATTTTTAAGGAATTATTTTCTTCAGTGAGCTTTTTACCTCCTCCTTCATGTGTCAACTTTGCTTTTTTGAAGTGTTCTTCTCTTCAGTCAATTTGTGTGTCTTTTTTATAATTTGGTCTATTCATTTTTTTTTGCTTTTTTTTTGGAGGGCAGTTGGGATTAAGTGACTTGCCCAAGGTCACACGGCTAGTTTTTTGTGTTAAGTGTCTGAGGCCGGATTTGAACTCAGGTACTCCTGACTCCAGGGCCGGTGCTCTATTCACTGCACCACCTAGCCGCCCCGGTCTATTCATTTTTAAGGTATTTTATTCAGTTTGTGTGAAGGCAGTTTGAGAGAACTTAGGGAAATTCATGCATTTTCTCCACCCCCTTTGGTTCTTTCCCCTAAATAAAGAACTTTCACCATTGAACCACTGTTAATTATGATTCTATCTTAGCACTAGAGAATCAAAATGAGAGAGACAGACAGACAGAGAGAGAAAGAGAGAGAGAGAGAGAGAGACAGAGACAGAGACAGAGACAGAGACAGAGAGACAGAGACAGAGACAGAGAGACAGAGAGATAGAGACAGAGACAGAGAGACAGAGACAGGGAGACAGAGAGAGCTGTAAAGCAAATAATATTGGCAGGGTGAAGTAGTATTGTGTTTAATTTAGAATTGTGATAGGAACCCAACTGGTGATGCCAATTCCTGCTTTCAATAAAGGGAAAGGACCTATAGAATTAGGCAATTTATCTATAGGACAATGGTGTAGTCAAACAGGATTGAGTGAATAGTAAGAAAGGTAAATAAATTGATATGGAATTAAGCTGGGTTCTTAGTATCTGGGAAAAATATGGAGGACAGATTAGTAAAAATCCAGTCAAATGGCTGAGTTTTCTCCTTTGAGTGTCTCTGGACTCCAAGGATTTTGACCTGCTTAAGCAGCATAGAAATCCCTAAGATGGATAGAATCTGCTCATCTTTGGAAATCAGCAGAAATGAAAAATAATGGGAAATATACAGGAATTTTTTTAAATGGCATGTGCTAATTTAGCTTTCCAAAAAAGAGGTTGATTGTGAAAACTGTTAATAGTTAAGGTTAAACATCATCCTGTATTTTTAGATTATTTCATTAAATAGATACTTTATAAGCACTGAGGAAATGAAGTGAGTGTTAATTAAAATAAATAATATTATATTACACCCATTTTCTTTTATTGACTTGGTTGCTAAATTGGTAAATCAGGAAAATGCTACAGACAAAGCATATTTAGATTTCTAAAAGTCATTTTTCACTCTATCTTTTTCGGTAAGATTGTCAGTGTAGATTTTATAATGACAAATGATTTCATAATTGGATTAATAGTGACCAGAGAATAATGATTAATAGCTCAGTCTCACCCATAAAGGATATATAGCTCAGTCACAGATGGTATATACACAAACACACACACACACACACACATATATACATATATAATGTATGTTTATATATATATACAATATATACACAAATATACACAATACATGTGTGTGTATATATATATATATATATATATATATATTGGATTTGTGGATTCCAAGAAGCTGGAAGTGAGGAGGAAAGGGATTGTTAATGTATTGACACAATAAGGATTGAAAAAGAGCTCAGTAGTCTGTATCTGGATATGTCAAATCTAAGAACTTTAAAACAATGGGGAATAAATGTAAAGTCTTACAATTAATTTTAAAATAGCATAAGAAC
The DNA here is from genome assembly GCA_028646575.1 of Pseudocheirus occidentalis. Classification (NCBI taxonomy): domain Eukaryota; kingdom Metazoa; phylum Chordata; class Mammalia; order Diprotodontia; family Pseudocheiridae; genus Pseudocheirus; species Pseudocheirus occidentalis. The sequence continues at coordinate 7,651 of JAQQSW010013849.1, forward strand.
AGGATGGGACAGGGGCGGCTAGGTGGTGCAGTGAGTAGAGCACCGGCCCTGGAGTCAGGACTACCTGAGTTCAAATCCGGCCTCAGACACTTAACACAAAAAACTAGCCAGTGTGACCTTGGGCAAGTCACTTAACCCCAACTGCCCTCCAAAAAGCAAAAAAAAAAAAAAAAGAACAGGATGGGACAGATACGGCTAGACTGCCATTCATTGGAAAATGCCAGTGGATTGAAGTTAATTATAAATTTTAAAGAACAATTTAAGCAAATGTGATCACTTGTTAATAACAGTGTGAGTCAATGAGATGACAAAGCAGCCTCCCTCCCCCCCTCAAAAAGAGAAAACATTCAATCATAGGCTTCATTTAGTAGAAATATAATGTTCAGAACAAGGAAATTAACAATATTTTGTCTGTGCTTATTATTGTTAGCTATGCACTTATTATTCTTAGGTATAATACTGAGATCAGTATATGATCATTCAAAAATGAAGCTTTATGCATATCAGTTAAAAGAAGTGAGGATAATTAATCAATGTGAAAAGTAGAAGACCAAGAGGGTCATAGTAATGACCCTTTCAAGCAGTTTTCCAATCATGAAGGATTCTTGAAAGAAGTGGAATTTGAGAAATACCTCAAAGAATACCAAATTTTTGGAAAGAGGACAATTTTACTTCTGTTATGATCCTCATTTTCCAAATCCAACTTAAACAATATAGTGATTTTTTTGCATTATAACACTTTTGAATAAAAGCTATATGGTTAAAATGGCATTTGAAAATTAGTCTCACAATATAAAGTTTTGGCTGCTAAAATAATGTTGAGGTGAATAGTCAATATGGAATGCTACACTACAACTTACAATATCTTTTTTCCTGTATTGCGCTACCTGTCATGAGGAATCATTATGCCATACACTAGACAGAAGCCATGTATTTTGATCAGAGATTAAGCAGGAGATATAGTTAGGATAATGGGGATTGAGTCTATATGCAATTGAATCACAGTTTAGCAATACAATCAGAAGTCTGGAAATGGCAAGTTCATTTTTTTTTTTTACCATGGCTATGTTTAAAAGGTTTTTCAAGAAGACTGACCAAGGTGGGCTTTGGGAAGAAAGCATGAGGTAGAACGTGAACCTGGTTCTGCAACAAGGTCTAACAACTCTACTAAGGACAGTTACCAGAAATCATACTTGAAGCTACTCCTGCCTTTTGATATCCTGGGCAATTCAATTCTTTTCTCCCCTGAAGAATGGAAAAGATCCAATCCTAATGGAAGATAATCTGACCCTCAACAAAGGCTATGTCTGTTTTCATCCATGAACTCTTAGTATTAATGTCATATAGTAGAGTTCCATCTTCTTATCCAATTTGAGGCAGAATGGGAAGACTTATTTCCCCCCATCTTCAGGGTGTGGTTCAATTACTTGGGGTCTGCAAAATTCTTTGTTAGAAACTTCTTCAATATATTTTTGTCCAAAGAAATTAATCAAGTTTGAAAAGGAATTCAAATTTTGGCAAAAAACAGAGAAACTTTTGAGTGCTTCATTATCATCCATGAACTATTATTATTAAATGAACAGACCAATCTTCTGGTACTATCAGAAAACATGACTCGTCACAATTAGGGGGAGGAAGGAAGGTAATAAAAGTCCTATACTACAATGTAGTAACTAAGCAGAAATTTAATTCTTTGGTTCTAAAATATTCTTAGTTTATAGAATTATCTATTTCTAGTCATAGGAAACTGGTTCTATGTATAAATTAATGTGATAAATAATTCTGGTTTGAAAAGACATACAGATTTAGATTTTTCTTGCATATAAGTTATTGGTATTGTAGAATATACCTTTCCATTGTTTATTCATCAAGATATATTTTCTCCCTCTTCTCTCTGCCTCATTCTCTCTCTCTCTGTCACCCCTCTTTCCCCTTACATATACACACATATACATATACAGATACACGTACAAGTGTGTGTATATATATATATGTATACATACATATATGTGTAAACATGTATATGTATATGTGTGTATAGTGTTTATGTTCTTCATTCAATCAGTTATTCCACCCCTCACACTCATTTATTCCCCATGCCGTACTATCAAATATACATAAAATTGATGGGTATAATTGCTTAAAAGATTGAATGATGTAATCAGTAATTATAGAAATACAAATTTAAAAACCCTATGCTACTTCATACTAATCAGATGGGTAAATATGACAAACAAGAAAAATTTCAATTGTTGGAGGGGATGTAGGAGGACAGGCACACCAAAGTACATTTTTTGATGTCCTATTAAGTTATTCATTTCTAGCTGGTCAATTCTAACTTTTAGGGGGTAAGGATTTATATCTCTTGTGTCAAGCTTTTAGTTCTACTTTAATATCTTCCCTTGATAAGTCTTGTTTCTTTAGCCATTTTCCCTTTACCATCCTAATTTGGTTTAAAAAATAATTATTAGCAATTTCTTTTAACAATTGTTTTAACTCTTCCTGGAACTGTGGTAGTCTTTGTGTCCAAGCTTACTTTTTCTTTGAGGATTTGCTTATAGGTGTTTTAGAGTTATTTTCTTCAGCTCAGTGGGTCCTTGATCTTCCTTCTCTCCATTATAACTTTCTATCAAGGGATTTAAAAAAATATTAGTTGGTCATTCTTCCAGCCTACTTCTTGACTTTGAACTTTCTCTCAGCATTGAGCTCTATACATATCCTCAGGGAATGGCTAGCCTGAAGTTCTATCATCCTAAATCCTGCTGCTTTCACAGCTCAGGCTGGGAGTCTGTAAGGTTTTAGTATTCCCCAAATTATGCTACCCAAAAGGCACAGTCTGGTCACTGCCATTCTAATTGGAAATATGCAAGTTAATGACCTAGTTTTGGTTCTATTGGCTTATCCCTGTTTGGAAGTTTCAGTACAATATTGTGAGACACAATCCCTGTTACCCCACAGGGAGACTCTATAGTTTCAAAAATATTGAACTACTGGTTCTCCTTTGGGCTTAGACTTCTGTCCTATTTTTTTCCTTTCTCATTGCAGGCATCCACCTTGTTCTGGAAGCTAGAACCAGGTTTCTGCTTTGATTCTGGGATCAAAGTCATTGTTTCTGAACTTGTTCCTTACCCAGAACATAACTAGTGACACCATTAATAAAAAAATTTAGAAATATATAGCTTTCAAAAGAAAATTCTTACAATGATTATAAAATTAGTCTTCAACTAATTGAAGGGATATCATGCAGAATTTTCTTGGATCACTTCCATGGTCAGTATAGCATATTACACTATAAATATAGCCCAATCTTTCTTAAAGCAGAAAGTTAGAAGGGGCAAGGCATGGCTAACACCGAATAGCATTACAAAATAATAATTGACTATATTCAAATAGACAGTAAAATATTGGAAACCAATATTGTAAAGCCAACCATGGACAGTTTCTAGAGGACTACTGCTGTGAAGAGCTTCAAGGTTCTGATCACACAGTATAGTGAACTCTCTATTTATTCAGTAACAAACTAAGACAAAACATTAGCAGAAATTAAAGTACAACATTCACAGTATGTTATGGCATAACAACTTATCACTAAAATGGTGACCTAGTTTTCACCAAAGTGGTTACGTAGTTTTAAACAAAGTGCATTCATTTAGTAACGCAATCATTTAGTAACCAAATCATTTTGTAAGTCTTTATTTCAATCACAAACTACAAAGGTTAAAGTTTTCCACCCCAAGGTCACATTGTCTTAATCTCTTCAATCAAAAACTCTTCCTTCTTACATTGGATAAATCCTTAACTAAATCATCTATATGTAATTGTCAAAGTTCTCCACCACTAAGCCACAGTAAATCATGCTCTTCTCAGTTTGCATTAAATATCTAAGCAGAGGTGTTTTCATCTGGTTTTGAGGTAGTCTCTCAGCTTCCATCATTCTTCTTCAATGGTCCCAAATGTCACCTGAGTTCAAAGGCAGCAAGCTATTGGTTCTTTGTCCAGATCCTTGTGAAATTCCTGTTCCATATTGAAGCTCACAGTGTCTTTTCCTTCACAGTGCCTGATACTGGGAAGACAAAGCTGAACAAAGTCATAATAACATTCATGCACATTGCTGGCATCCTCATCAATTCACTTTCTGCCTGTGAAATCAGCATGGATCCAGCAACAAGGTCTGGGGAATCCACACAAATCATCAGTACAGCCCCAGGACCTCTGAAAATGTCAGGAAAACCCTCCTCCAGGATTTCTGTAAACATACAACAAGAAAATACTCTTTCAGGGCTTCTAAACCAGCAATAAAGTTCCAGGGCTTCTGTAACAACTGCAGCATCCTCTATCAAGAGATGAATCTGACAAAGTAACATCAAAACAGACACACAAATTATTGGCTCCACAGTCATGCTTCCTTCCAGTTCTCCTCTCTTCTCATTTCTGAGTTATTCTCAATTCTCTTCTAAGTTCTAAGTTCTCAGTTCAGTTCTAAGTTCTCTGTTCTGCACCACAAGTTCTGTCCTCCATTCTGTTCTGAATTGATAACAGTCCTCAGAACTTATCAGTATCCTAGCAGTTCTCTCTCT
>JAQQSW010013850.1:0-12227 GCA_028646575.1 Pseudocheirus occidentalis
CTTGAATGAGAGGAGACAGGGAGAGACAAAATGGGGTTAATCATCCAATAAAAAAGAGGGAAGGGATAATTGTTACAACTTTACTTTCATTTATTCTCATTGAATTTGGCTTAGGGAAGGAATGACATAAACTCTAAACTGAATATCTTGCCACACAGAAGAATAGAGGGGATGGGAATGAGAGGGGGGTGATGGAGAGAAGGGCGGGGTGGGGGGAGGCTTGTGGGAAGCACACACCTCAGTAAAGGGACAGGGATAGGGTAGAGAACAAAACAGGGTGGGGGTGCAGGATAAGAAGGAGGGACATACAATCAGCCTCTCACAATTTGCCCACCATGGAGATGTCCTGCGTAATTACACATGTACAGCCTTTATTGAATTGCTGCTCCTTTCAGTGGGAGTGAGTGACAGGGGAGGACTTGCAAGAATCTAGAATGTAAAGGTATACAATCAAATACAACTGGAAAATAATACATACAGGGACGGGGGCAGGGAGACACTCCCTGCCGTATTAGAAAGTTAGAGGGGCGTTGGAGGAGGACATAAAAGGGAATAGATTATGGGACGGGCTTTGTGGTGGGATCAATATTTTGGGCTGGGGGTAGGAGAAAGAAGGGGAGAAAATTTGTAACTCAAAACCTTGTGGAAATGATGTAACCAAGAAAATAAATTAAAATTTAAAAAAAAGAAATTTCATTTTTTCCTTCAATATTTATCACCTAGTTGATCTATGATTCGGTCCCCCCAACAGTTATATCATTTGTATTGTTTATTTTTAATTATTATTATCTAGTGGGCAACAAGTGGAGAAAAGGGAAGGTTTAAAGAAAATTTCTATCAATGAAGAAGCAATACACAATAAATGAACATGAATTAATATAATGAATAGAGTGTATGTATGTATGTATGTATGTGTTTTATGCATGTTTTATTATGTAATGCATATCTAGAGGCTTTATGTCAGCTACCGTCCACAATAAAGTTAGGGAAAATGGACAATTCAGGAGTTAGTTTACATATTTATTGTTAAGAGGAGCATTTGTTGTTCTAAATAATTTCATTATCCTTAACTTTTTGGATCAATATATAAACTAGGTCTCTTTTATGTGTTATATAACACAACATGAAAATTATTAGTACTAACACTTTTTTTATGGAGGAAATATTTCCATCTTCTGGCTTATATCAAGTATTATTTAAAATCTGACCTTGTCAAATAAACTTTTCCCAAAACCACTGACTGCTAGTATCTCTACTTTTTTGTCTTTCTCCAAACAATATTGCATATAACTTATTTGTACATAGCTATTTGCATATTATCCATGCAAATATTAGAATTGGGATGACTTGAGGACAAGGATTGCCTGTCCTTTTTCCTTTCATGGTAAATTTCTATATTTATGGCAGATTTATGTAGAAGTTTTGGGCATTAAAATTCTAAAATATCTATGAGTTAATATAATGGGACGTGAATATGAAAGATCATGCTGCTTTTTATCTATACTTCAGGCCAATTTCATACATAAATAGGTAAATGAGTTTTTAAGTTTGTTGTCTCTTTGCTAGTAGTTATATATTCATGTATATTATTACATGTCCACATACAAGATTAAGCTTCACTAATAGAGTATTAGTGTCCAGTGATATGGGGAGTAGGGTGACAGTATAATTTTATTCATTCCTTTTTAGACAATGTATGGAGGCTTTGGATTCAATTTTTGCATGTGGGATCTTTGCAGCTACAATGACTACCTGCAGAACTAGAGCAAAGAGACTAGCCAAGATGGTAAAGGCCCTTGATTTCATGCCTTGTGAGGATTGGTTGAAGAAACAATGGATGGTTGACCTACCTGAAAAAGGATTTATCGGGGATGTGAGAGCTCTCTTTGAAGGCTATCATTTGAATCTGAAGGCATGTATTTTGGAAGAGAATATTTTTTTCAATTTTTTTAAATGTTCTCAAATGACACATCAAGGAACAATGGATGGAAGCTATCAGGTAAAAAAAAGGTTTGAGTGTTTAAGCTTAGCTTTATTTTTGTGAAAAAATACAGTTATAAAAATTGAAAACTATGTAAAAAATTTAAATGTTATCTCTGGAAGTAGTGAGGTCCTCTTCAAATGAAATTTTCCAACAAATTCTAGGTGATCCCTTTCTAGGTATAATGTAGACTACAAATACACATTAGACTGGATGACTTCTAAGGTAAACATAATCAGTCTTGAGTTAACTTAAGTCAAACTTCCTTCAAAGTTTTTTACGTAGGTTATAAAGCTAAATAAAATAATAAATAAAGAAAACCTGAAACTTCAAATAAATCAAAGTTGAAATCACACATGAATAAGTTTGAAGGTAACTAAATCCATGATCCTCATTTTTATATTGAGACTAATACAAGTGTTTATGTAGGAGCAATCAGTTTGTTGATATGGTTAATAATTATTTATAATATGGAAAATTTCTGTGAAGGAGAGTATATACATATTGTTGAGTAAGAGGCATGTTATTCAAGGCCTCAGGAAAGAGAGAACAATGGCAAAAAGTTCTAAATATGGTAGAAAGAAAATCTTATATTTATTTGATTCTGTTTGGTCTGTCTATGTATCTAGTGATAGATCTATTTATTCGTGAACATTTAGGAATCCACCTATCATCCATCTGTCCATCCATCTATCCATCTATCCATCCATCCATCTATCTATCTATCTATCTATCTATCTGTCTATCTATCTGTCTGTCTGTCTGTCTGTCTGTCTATCCAGTCTATATACTCATGTAATTATTCATTAGCTTCAACAACATGTTGTTAATGTCTACTATCTCTAAGACAATGAGATAAGTGTTGAGGATCTAAAGTTAAATTAACTAGATGAAAAACAGTTCATTTCATTAATGAGTTTTGTTTCTTCAAGACTGAACTAAGACATGTCATATTTAAATATAACTATAAAGAAATTTGGATTAGGGGAGACAACTGGAAATAGAGAGATTATAAAAGCCTTTCTGAAAGAAACAGTGTCATAATGAAGATCAAATTTTTATCTAATCCTAAAGGTAGTCAGATCACTAAAGACTCATGCATAGGAAAAGTCAGACATGCCTTAGAAAGATTATATTGGCAGCTATGCACTAGACAAATAAAGAAAAGTCTTGAGACAGGAAGACCAATTGCAAAATTACAAATGAGAGTTACTGAGGGTCAAAACAATATGGGTAGAGAAAAAGGGAAAGATGTAAGATATTTTGAAGTTACTAACAAAAAGATGTGTTAACTGATAGACTATGGATGATAAGATTGGGTATAGGAAAAGTATTATCATGAGGTTAAAAATGGGTAATTAGGGGAGTAGAATAAAGATGGTTGAAAGAAGCAAGGGAGTTGCCTGATCTCTTGTAATGGTAATGAAATTGGAAGATCCCTTTGTATTGCTAAGCTGACAGTTACTTAGGAAGTAGTATCAAAATAATATTGTTAAAAAAAACCAGAAGGTTTGAACCACTGTTGCTGCCATAGCAGGAAGGGGCTGAACAGGGAGGAACAATACTATATATGAGGAAAAATCCCATCTAGGAAAGTCAGAATTTCCTGGGAACTTGTGGTGGTGGAGCTCTTGAGGATTTCTGAGGGCCTGCCAAAGCTGCCAGAGGGATCATGACTGTGGTGTTGGTATTTTATCTTTTTGTGGCTTTCTTAAACCTTGACTTCCCAGAAATAGAGACTGTGAAGGATTTAAGTTGAACTGGACACTGTGAGTTTTGGTGGGGAACAGGAACTGCATGGAGAGCTGGACAAGGAGCTAGGAGCTATCTGCTTTTGAACCCAGTTGACAGTTTGGTGGATTCAGGTAGGAGCTACCTATTTTAAATCAAGATGAAAAGACCTTTCCATGGATACTGAGTAGTGACTGACCACGATTTAAGGTTTTGCTTTGTGACTCACTTTGGCAAAGGTTGTGTGATTTGACCAGATGAGATTCTGGGCACCCATTGAGCCACCCGCCCACCTTCCCCAGGCTTTAAAAGCCCACATGTTGATGTTTGCCTCTCTGGTAAATAGGTATGGATGTAATGATCAGACAGCTAGAAGTCTCGTCTGTTGAATTGCTTTCTTTTCTGTTGAGTAGTAACTGATGGAATTGTAATTTATTTGTGATTGTACTTTGTGATTGAATTAAGGACTTTGTGATTGACTAAATGAATGTACTACCCAGGGGTGGAGTACTTTGACTTCTGTAGTTTTTGTCCCTCCAGGAGGCAAGCCTCCTTAATGATGATTGAATGATTGAGTAAGGAGGCAAGCTTCCTTAAGGACGATTGAATGATTGAGTTAGTAAATTATTGAGTGACTAAGTGAAAGGACTTTGTTCAAAACTATGTGACCACCCTGGTGAAAACTATGTAGCCATTTCTGTCATAAGTTGTAACATTCTAAATGTTTTAGCTTGATTTTCTGTGAATGTTTTTCTCTGATTTGTTATTGAATGGAATATTCACTACACTATGTAATCAGAACCTTGAACACAATTCACAGCAGCAGTCCTATGTAAACCTGCAAGCTTGCAGCTTTATATCTCTCCCCACTTTCCCTCAGAAACATTAAATCAGTTGCCAACACAGATTCTGAAGTGACCACGCCTACAAAAAGACACAGTGATAAAAATAAATCTAATGTAAGACAACTTACAAGGACTTCAGAAAAGGTCTGTCTCACTTACGTAAAAGGAGAGCAAAGGTTAGAGCAGTCTGTGTCTGCATGAGCCAGTAGGAGGCTCTTAGCCAAAGCACTGATCAGTCACTGAAGCCCCTTGGTCCTAGTTCAATAGGCCAGTGGCACAATAAACAAGCTCTGTAATGTATAGACCAAGCACAGAAGGCAAATTCTGACCTCCAAAAACCAGGCACCAAGAGGCACACATAGGCTGAGCCACAGAAACACAGCGAACAAGCAGCCAGCACCTGAGGTCTAAGCACAAAAGGCAAAAAACCAGGTCCCTGGACCACAGCATGATAAGTCTGGGATATTGTCCCCTGTTCACCAGGAATAGAGCTCAACTTCAAAAGTCACAAAATAGACAAAAATGAGCAGGAATCAAAAAGGAACCTTGACCATAGAAAGTTGCTATGGAGACAAAGAAGATCCAAACACAAAGAAGAGGACAACCTTGTCTATAAACTTACATCCAAAACCTAAGAGTGGAATATAAATAGGTCTGAAGCCCAAAATACCTTCTTGGAAGAACTCAAAAAGTATCTCAAAGCCCCAAAGGAGAAGTAGAAGAAAAATAGGCAAAAGAAATGAGCGGTATGCAAGAGAGAGTCAACAGTTTGAAAAAAGAAAGACAAAAATCCACGGATTAAAGCAATTCTTTTAAAACTACAGTTCACTAAATGGCAAAAAAAATTCATTGAAGAAACAATTCCCTAAAAAAATAGAATTGGTCACTTGGAAAAGGAGGCAAAAAAGCTGACTGAAGAATGCAATTCCTTAAACATTAGAACTGGCAAGTGGAAGATAATAACTCCGTGAGACATCAAGAATCCATCAACTAAAGATAATAACTCTGTGAGACATCAAGAATCTATCACCTAAAGATAATAACTCTGTGAGACATCAAGAATCAGTCAAATAAAATCAAAAGAATAGAAAATAGAAGAAAATGCAAAATACTTACTTCAAGAAACAACTATCCTGGAAAATAGAAGCAGGAGAGATAATTTCAGAATTATTGGACTACCTGAAACCATGACCAAATAAATAAGAAAAGAGACTGAACAATATTTTTCAGGGAAATGTCAATGAAAATTGTCCTGATATACTAGATCCAGAAGGCAAAATTGTTATTGAGAGAATGCTCGGATCACCTCCTGAAAGAGATCCCAAAATGGAAACTTACAAGGAATATTTTAGTCAAGCTGCAGAATTATCAGTTCAAGGACAAAATACTCCAAGGAGCCAAAAGGAAACAACTCAAACATGGTGGAGCCCCAGTCAGGATTACACAGAATTTAGCAGTTTCTACATAAAGGATCAGAGTTCTAGTGAAATATGATGTTCTGGAATGCAAAAGAGCTTGTATTACAACTAAGAATCAATTACCTAGCAAAATTGAGCATAATCTTTCGGGGCAAAAGATTAACATTCAATGAAGTAAGAGATTTTCAATCATTCCTGATTGAAAGACAAGAGCGAAGTTTAAAAATTTTAATCTTCCAATAAGACTCAAAGGAATCATATGAAGTTAAATAGGAAAGACCTGGATTCAAGGTAAATTTAGATGTGGATTTATTAATAAAGCATGTGACTACTCAGAGGTAAATACAAATTGGGTAGTAATCTTTTGGGGGTACAGAATTTTTTATAAAGTCTAAAACCACAAAAACCACAATCAAGGAGGGGAGCTAGCCGAAGCCATGACATACAGAAGCAGAGAACAGTCACTGGTTAGATATATAGCTCAGGGCTAATTTGAGGATATTGCACAAAGGTACAAGGGTGCAACCTTCCTGTGACGTGGGGGTCTCTTCTAGAACAGGGTGGAGGGTACACGGTAGAGGGCTGTAGTCAACTTTCCAGAGCAGAGTGGAGGGTCATGGGGGAAAGGGTACTGGAATTCCTCATAACTGGTTAGGGTCATGTTCTGGGTGAAGAGGGTGGGGGCCCTGCTTGGTCACTGGAACAGGACAGGGTGGTCCCTAGATAAGGTCCCTGCACCATAGTGAACCTTGTACACTATAGTGATTCAAGGAGAATATAAAATGCTCATTAGGGAAGGAGGGGTCAGGGAATTATGCCTTGAGCAATGTGCCCAGATATGCCTTAAGCAGTTTCAAATCAAAATATAAAATGGGGATAAAAACAGAAATACAAGAGGGGCTTAATGGCGGGCCACAAGTCAGGTGGTGTGCAGTGACTTAAGATTTGGGTTTGGGTACAACATTGGAAAAGATAGATATGGTAGACCTCTGGGAAAAATTGAATGGGAATAGAAAGGAATCTACCTTTTTCTCAATAGTAGTTAGCACCTACACCAAAACTAATAAAGGACTAGGGCATAAATCCTCACAAGCAAATTGAGAAAGGCAGATACATTAAATGTAACTTTTTCAGATTAGGATGCACCAAAAATTATATAAAATCAAGAGCCATGGATAGATCAGCTAAAAATTATTTGGAAAATAAATAATCTAATTGTAAAGAATAAGTGGGTAAAACAACAAATCATAGAAACAATCAATAATTTCATCAGAGAACATGACAATAATGAGACAACAAACCAAAATATATGGAAGGTTGCCAAAGCAGTTATTAGGAGACATTTTATAAATGTAAATGATTACCTGAATAAAATGGAGTAAGAGAAGATTTCAAAAATGGTCATCCAACCAAAAAATCTGGAAAAAGAAGAAATTAAAAATTCCCAATCAAATACCAAATTAGAGAGTCTGATAATCAAAGGAGAGATCAATGGAATTAAAAGTAAGATAACAATTTAAATTAAACTAAGAGTTGGTTTTACGTAAAAATTTAACATAAACCTTTTTTAAAACTGATTTTTCAAAAAGTAGAAAACAAAATTGCCAATATTAAAAATGAAAAGAGTGAATCCCCACCAAGGAGAAGGAAATTAAAGCACTAATGAGAAGCTATTTTGACCAATTGTGTGCCAAAGAAATATGACAATCCAAATGAAATGGATGAATACTTATAGAAATATATATTGCCGAGATTAATGGAAGAGGAGCTGAAATAATAAATCCCATTTCAGAAAAAAAAGAAATTCAACAAGCCGTTGTTGATCAACCATAATAGACTTAGATCTTCTCAGAAATACAGTTCTCTTAAAGAGTCCCAAAAGACTCATGATAGAAAATGCACACCATATCTAGAGAAAGTACTAAGGAGTCAATGCAATTCAAAGCCATTTCAATTCAAAACTATTTTCACATATTTTACCTTTTCTTTCTCATATTTTTTCCCTTGTGTTCTGATTCTTCTTTCACAACATGACTAATGCGGAAATGAATTTTATATAATTGTACATGTATAACATATAGTAGGTTGCTTATCATCTTGGAGAGGAGATTAAGGAAAGGAAGGAGGGAGAAAATAAATGTGTAGCTCAACATCTCATAAAAGTGAATGTTAAAAAATATCTTTACATACAATTGGAGAAATAAAATACCATTAAGTAGAAAAATATAAAAATAAACAAAAATATGTAATTAGAAGAATAAATGGGGGGGTGGCTAGGTGGCATAGTGAATAGAGAACTGGCCCTGGAGTCAGAAGGGCCTGAAGGCAAATCCGGCCTTTCTAATAGCAATCAGTTTAGCAGATGCTTTGCAATTAGTAACTAAGGGCTAAGTATGGGAGGTGTGAGCCCTACCCCCTGTTGAGAGGGCATGAACTTCCCTTTTGACATGGAAGAGGGGTATTGGCTGAGACAGGAGGCCAGTGTGTGTATATAAGAAAGAATTCCAGAGACAGAGAGACAGTATTGGAATTTTCCAGTTGGAGGAAGCAGGATTATCTCAGCATCTGGGAGCTGGGCTGCTGGACTGAAGAAGTGAATTGGAATTTTCTTGAGGGGAAGAGAGAAAGAGAGAGACAGAGACAGAGAGAGACAGAGAGAGAGAGTTTCTCTCCCACCATCTGGAAGTTGATCAAGAACTGCTGCAGAACTGAAGAAGCATGACCAGGATAAGACTTTGTTCATGACCTGACTGATCCTTGAGTTCCAGGCAAGAGAAGTGGTGAAGGGTTTGAGATGTGCTGGACCCTGTGAACATCAGTGTGTGCCAGGGATTACCCTGAGGACTGGACAAGGATCTGGGAAGTGTCTACCTCTGAGGACTGGATGAGAATATAGCAGCTGTCTGCTTCTGAATCCAGGTGACTGGTGGATTCAGGAGGGAGCTGGGACCATGGAAGGGGATCCAGGGAATCAGAGAGACCACTCATAGTCAAGATGAAGAAAAGGCCTCCCCTTGGAGGAAAATGAGGTTTGCTGGACACCAAAGGGTGGAGGATTTGTGTGGTTTTCTAATGACTGTACTAATGATTAATGATATTTAGTTATTGTGAATCTAGATTAGTGACTGATTAAGTTAATGGTTTTCCCATTAGTGGAAGTTTGATTACTGTATTATGACTGATTAAATTAATGGTTGTCCCATGAGTGGAAGACTGATGTATTGTGAATTGATGAATTGATTAATTGAGGAGGTTTTCCCCCTTAGGGAAACCATATAATTATTCTTTTGTTCCTTTTTCTAAATATTTTGACCACTGTAATGGAAACTGTGTGGTCATTCTAATGTTAAGCTGATATAGACACTATATTGTGACTCTCTGAGATGTTGTGAACATTATTTGTGATGTAATGTGAATGTTTGCTTTGATTTGTAATGGAATAAGTAGAGTGCTCACTATTACTGTGTAATCTGATCCTAAAAAGTTGTTCACAGCAGCATTCTTTTGGGAATCTGCCAGTGCATGGCATTAGAGCCTCAGACATTCAACATGTACTAGCTTTGTGACCTTGGGCAAGTCACTTAACCACAGTTGCCTTATCTGACCCCTCCAAAAAAAAAAGAAAAAAGAAGGATAATGGCATCATCAACATATCTTTCTAAATCTGTATCTCTCAATGTCTCTGTTTCACATCAAGAAAATAATTAGCAAACACAATGTAGCACGTGCGCATCATTTTTATTAGTAAAGTATCCTATGGAAATGATGCCTTTAAAGTTATATCAACATCAGTGGAGATGGGGATTGTAATTGGTTGAAATGAGTAATGATTATTTTGAAAAATATAGAAATGCAGGATCAGATGTCACTTTTCCTGAATTACTGAGTATCTGCTGCAAGTATAGGACACCTAAATCTACTGAATCAGTGACAATTTTATGTTTGATCAAAGTTGGTATGAAATAAAGGTACAATGAATTGAGATATGCCATTTGACTTGAAAATGATGCTATGCTTGTTTCCCACCTGATCTTACTGGGAAGGCTTCTAGCTTATTCACCTTACCAAAAAAATGTTCATTCATGGACTTAGATAAATGTATTTTTTAATCAGTTTAAGAAAATTCATTTATACCAATACTTTCAAATGTTTTTAATATAAATTTGTTATTTGTGTTCTTGTTTGCATCATTCATTTCCATGAGATTTTTCAGTTACAAATTTTCTCCCCATCTTTCCCCTACACCAACCCCAAAACAGTGATCCTACTGTAAAGCCCCTTCCCCGATCTGCTCTATTTTGTGCCCTCCTCCAACACCCCTCTAACTTTTTGTTAGGGCAGGGAGGGTCTCCCTACCCCAGTCTCTGTATATCTTAATTCCTAGTTGCATGTATTGCAGAGCTTTAAATTCTAGATTCTTTCGGTCCCTCCCTTGTCACACTCCTGCACTGGAAGGACAAGCAATTCAATACAGGCTGTGCATGTGTAATTACACAGGACATCTTCACAGTGCACATATTGTGACAGTATGAACATGTCCCTCCTTTCTATCCTGTCTCCCCTTTGATTTGTTCTATGCCCTGTCCCTGTCCTCTGTGCTTCCAGCAACCCTCCCCCAGACCCTGCCCTCCCCTCCATGATCCCCCATCTCCTCCTCATGTCCCCTACTCTCTTTTGTGGCATGATACCGATTTTAGAGTTTATGTCATTCCTTCCCTAAGCCAAATTCAATGAGAGTAAATGAAATTTAAGTTGTAACAGTTATAATTTGCCTCTTCTATATTGGATGATTAACCCGATTTTGTCTCTTCCTGTCTCCTCTCATTCTAGTCCTCTCCCACCTCAGAAACTCACCTTTTAAAGTATCATACTTCATGTTCAATTGATCCTATACCCTCGATGTATACATATACAGACATGTTCAGATATGTATTCATACACATATATGTAATGGTAATCAATTTGTTGGATACTTAGGGCTAAGTAGATCAGATACTTAGGGCTAAGTAGATCAGATAATTAGGATGAAGTAGATCAGATACTTAAGGCTAAGTAGCACCTAGTAACTTAGGGCTAAGTATAGAACTCTGTCCATTGGTGAAAAGATGTGAACTACCCTGTTGACTTGGGAGAAGGCTATTGGCTGAGACACTCCCCTGTTGAATTGGGAGAAGGCCAGTGCTTATAAGGAATAATTTTAGAAATTCAAGACAGATTTTGGATTTGCTTCCTCAGTGAAGCTGACTGAAGACATGAACAGGATGGGACTTTATTTTTTGGTGGCCTGGCTGATCCTTCAGGTCCAGGCAAGAGAAGTCCTGAAGGGTTTGAGGTGTGCTGAACCCGGTGAACTTCAGTGTGTGCTGGGGATTGCCCTGAGGACTGGACAAGGACTTGGGAACTGTTCATCTCTGAGGACTGTACGAGAACCTGGCAGCTTTCAGCTCCAGAATCTAAGTGATTGTCTGGCAGATTCTGGAGGGAGCTGGGACCAGGGAAGAGGATCCAGGGAATGAAAGAGACCACCCAGAGTCAAAATTAATAAAAGGCCTCCCATCGGACTAAACTGATGTTTGCTGAGGACAAGGCCCTGACAGCTGTTTTTCCTTTGAGGACTGGACGAGAACCTGCCAGCTTTCTTCCCCTGAATCTAGGTGATTGTTTGACAGACTCAGGAGGGAGCTGTGACCAGGGAAGAGCATCCAAGGAATCAGAGAGACTACCCAGAGTCAAAATGAAGAAAAGGCCTCCCCTTGGACTAAACTGAGGTTTGTTGCAAATCAATGGGTGGAAGGTTTGTGTTGTTGTCTAAGAACTTTATTTGGAAACTAAAGTTAATGGTTGTTCCATGAGTGGAAGATCAGTATATAGTGAATTGTTAATTGAATCAACTCCCTCTTGGGGAAACTAGGTCATTCCTTTTGTTAATTGATTGATTGAATCTTTAAAATGTGAAGCTGGTTTCCCCCTTAGGGAAGTCAGGTGATTCTTCTCTTGTTCCTTGTTCCTTTCTGTAATAAGATATAATATTGACACTTTCCTTGTTCTAAATATTGTATATAATACTATGAATTGTTGATACTGTGAACATTGTACTGAATCTTGATTTGTAATGGAATGAACAGAGTGTTCACTAATACTGTGTAATTCAAATCTTAAAAGCTCTTCACAGTAGTATTCTCTCAGGAATCTACTGTTGATTGGCTTTATAATATATAGTCTCCTATATAGACACATGTGTAAGTATACATA
>JAQQSW010013851.1:0-12227 GCA_028646575.1 Pseudocheirus occidentalis
TTCACACCTTTTCACCAATGGACAGAGTTCTGGGAATTCATACCTTTTCACCAATGGACAGAGTTCTGGGAATTCACACCTTTTCACCAATGGACAGAGTTTTATACTTAACACTAGGTTACTAGGATCTACTTAACATCTGCAGCACAAAAGTTCCAAGAACCACTAAACATAGTTCCTGAAAGCTAATACACTTATGGAAAGAATTGAAACTGCCATCATAAGGACTCAGGCCAATGAGAATGCTCAGTTGTTTTATTTTATTCAGGCTGTTACTAGGGGAAGAGCACAGCCTTTGTTGTATATTCTCCATGTTAATTCACATACTAATTTACTAGGTCCTATAATTGAAGGCAATAGGCTTGCTGATGAAATTTCTTACTTTTCCTGTCTTTGAAGTTCAACAATCTCATTCCAAATTCCATCAGTCAGTTTTAAGGTGGCAGTTTCAGATATCTAGAAGACAGGCATAGGACATTGTCAGGGCATGTCCCCAATATGTTCCTTTTACTCCACCTCCTTGGGGACCATTCTTTAATCCTTTACCCTAATCAAATCGGCAAATGGACATTACTCACATCTCATCCTCTGGCTGGCTTTGATATGTCCATGTTATAGTAGATACCTTTTTGTCATTTACTTCAGCCATGGCTCTCTCTGGCGAGTCTGTCTCCCATGTTATCACACACTTGTTGTATTGCTTTGCCCCTCTTGGGGTACCCCATCAGATAAAGATCAATAATGGCTTAGCATATACCTGCAATATACATCCAAAGCATTTTTTACACTCTGCAAAAATTATACCATAATTCATAATGCAGGTATTCCTTACAATCCTACTGGTCAAGCAATTGTGGAAAAAAAAAAAACAGCGAGACATCAAAACTCTCCTCCAAAAACAAAAGAAAGGGAGAGATAGGGATGGAACACCCTGTAAGAAACTGAATCTAGTTCTATATACTTTAAGTTTTTTGACATGCAATGAAGCAGACCTTACACCTGCTGAGTGCCAGTTTGGCATGAATCCCATGAAGTTTCATTAAGGGGATGGGGTAAGTCAAGTAGAGGAGACTCAGGAACAAAAGAACCAGGCCACACAAGTAATGTGGAAGGACCTGGTCACTAATAATTGGAGGGGACCTGGGAGAGTGATCACATGGGGGAAAGGGTATGTTTGTATCTCCCCAGGAGATGGAGCATCTCCGATCTGGGTCCCATAACTTAAGTGCTCATGGGACCTTCAAAGGATGTACCTGATGTAGCGAGTATGCCTCCACCCTCCAGAAGGTGATGTCCCTGTGACAGGATGATCCACCTGAGAGCACAGAACTGCCTGATTCTCTTTAGGCTGTTCACCCTGAATAGTCCAACCTCGACGACCATGGCTGAGGAAGCTCAAGAACAACAATGGGTGTTTTGGCTGCACCTTCTGTGGTTATATGTGGTTACCTGGGAAGATCCATTGGTACCAATGGTGGTGCTGGGAATGGGGGCAATGTGAGAAATATTTGGTACAGTTATCAATCACACCAAAGAGGTAACAAGCCAACCCTTTAACTTTACAGGACTGACCACCTCTCCACTCATTTGCTTTCAGTCTGGGACCAAGGGACCAGACCCATACATAACATTGGTTGATACAACATACACCATGTGCCTAGCACATAGCAAAGCAGAGTTTAGAGGCATTATAATCTTTAATATCACTACGCTAAGCTTCAATGTAGTAAAAGAACACAGCCCATCTGCTTTTGGGGCCTTCCTGCCACTCAGTGCCAACTTGATGATCTTCACTCTTAAAGAATGCCATCCTACTTTTGTCATCTGCAGATCCACTCAGTCTGCTGAAGCAACCATGTGTTAGGAGAATGCCTATTACACTACCCCTCTTCCCGCAATGGCACAAATTATACCACTTCATACAACGTCGGCACTTTGTGGGATGCTGGAGGGTTACATGGTGGTTCGATTAAACCTGAATGGGCCACTGTGTCAGGAGGAGTACAAAAGGACCTATGGGAGGCCTTGGTGACTATGGGAAAAGTCACCTGTCTCCACCACTATCAGGATGGCCCACATGAACTGCACACCGTAGTACAGAGCAACGTCGTGGCGCGTGTACCAAAGCAGTTTGCGTTCTTAGTGGGGAACATTTTTACAGAGAATAAATATTCAGGGACACTGTGGAATGTTACTGGCTCAAACTGCTGGGTACATCAATGTATACATCAAAGTGTGACAAATGGAAAGCAAATACTGATTCTGACACAATCACCTTTCGTATCGCTTCCCATAAATAGTGTTGGGTGGTTTGGCAGCCCTTCTGATCAAATACTTATGCAACTGGCAAAAAGGGGACAATGGAAAAGGAGTGTTTCATGTACTGTGCTTGGTACTATGATGCTCGTGTCTATTATTACATCTTCCGCAGCTTGTACAGTATCCATTACCTCTTTACAAGCAGAGACAAAGACTGATGAATTTGTAATTTGTACAGCAGCTGCAGAGAAATATTTCTATGGCATTAGAGAAACAAGAAAGGATAAATGAGGAATCATTGCAGTTGACTGAGAATGTAAAAGAGGTAGTTATAGCTGTAGGGGATGAACTTGATTTATTAGAAAGGAGGTTATTGATGAAGTATGATTATAGATTTCATCCTATTTGTGTTACACCAGTAAAATATAATATATCTGATTATGGGTGGCAAAAAGTTAAAAATCATTTATTAGGGGTTTTTAGAAATACCTCAATAGAAGTGGATTTGGAGCAATTTGACAAATTAATTTCACATATTAGTGATGCGTCCTTAGATGAAGTTAATGTTGATGACTTAGTAAGAAAAATTGGGGGTTTGTTTAAAGAGTTAAGTCTTTTGCATTGGTTGTATTCGTTGCTTTCACCCATTCTTCCCCTGATTATATTGTGTCTCCTTGCAATTTGCATTGTTCCCCTATGTTGCCGGTGCTGGACTTGTGCTCTGCATGAGGTTGCCACCAATTTGCATTATCTATCACAAAAGAAAGGGCAAGATGTAGAGGACCACAGGCCAGTGGGACTCTGACCCTCATGGCTAAATAAGCCCTCTCAGCAAAAGAGCCGGCTACCAGGCCTGGATTGGTTCCCCACCCCCAGGAAGGATCACAGGCACAAGCATTATGGACTCATGATAAGTGTGGTATGCACTCCTGGCTTGGGAACAAGAAAGCACGCAGTATTCTTAGGGAAAATATAATGTTGCAACTTAGTACTAACTAGAAACCTTGGGATAACTCCATCCTGCTCTAGAAAGGTTTGGAACATCCTGCCCAGCACTTGCATCCTAATAACTAGGACAGAAAACTTAGCAGTCATGTATGAGGCAGATAGGAACTAGGGCACTGGGATGATCTCAAGATAGTGGCTTATGATGACTATGCAGTTTTTCTCTCTATATACTGGACTCTCAGATGAACAAAGTTGACTGTTTTTCACAATTCTTGGGGTCCTATCTCTTCTATGTTATCTCAGCCTCTGGGTAAACAATTCTTCTCAGCTCTACTGCTGGTCAGCTGGGCTCCCCAACACTTTCTCGGTTCTGCCATAGAACGGCAGGGTTCTCCTGAACTTGGCTCCCCACAAACTTCTTAGATTTTCTTTTTGCTTTCTCTTTTTCAGAGTATAGACCAACATGCTGCAGAATATCCTTGATATCCTCTCCCCAGAAACTGAAAATATCTTGTCACTGGGGCAGAGGCACAGGAGTTGTATTTGCTTGAAGGTTGCATAATGGAAGTGCTCCTAAGGATGGACTTTCCCAACTTCTTGTGAATCACAACTAGCCAATTATCTTGGTCGTAACCCTAGTCACTGGCAGCCAATTAACCATCTGTGTCCTCTCAGTAAGAGACCAGCGGCTATGACCACACTCTCCATGGAAAGGTGGCCCTTAGATGTTTATCAACAGTCTCACACCCTGATATATATATATTTTTTGACTGAGGAACTCATCAATTTAGTCAGAGACTCTCCTGATCTAGCCTACTTTACATGAATGAATGAATGAATGAATGAACGAATGAACAAACAAATAGTAAAGTTATCTAGGAAAACCAGTGGTGAGAACCTGATTATGTGTATCAAGGGAAGGTGTCCTTTTGTTGGGGTCCCACTGGTTTTGTCCCAGAGTAGCATACTACCCAAATTAGACTCAAAACAACTTCAGAATTCCCTTGTGATCCACACCCTGGGTATTTATTTCTCCTGTGAGTACCCCAACAAAGCATGAGTTTTTGGCCCCAAAGTAAAACAGGCTTTTACAGAAGATGGCATTGTATTCTCCCTCCCCCACAGCCCAGTTACAGTCTGTTGCTCGCACCTGAAACAGATCTTCCCACTGTGATGTGTATTGAACTGTACAGCTCAATATCTATCTTCAGATCCAGATGGTTCCCTTCTACTGTGAGATATAGGAGTTGTTTTCTGATCGCAAGAAGCATCTGTGATTATGAGTGAGGACAGAAATTCTTATTCTCTTTGACAGAAAGTTGTGTGTGTTTGCCAAATGATGACCCTCCTCCGTGCTGTCCTCACTCTTCTGAAGAAACAATAACACTTGGCGCTTGACTCCCGCTGCTTTTTACCATGCTCAGATATACTACTGCCCTTTTACTTTTCCTCCCCAGCCCTGCTCTCAATCCATCTGTGGTACTAGAAATTATGCACCTGTTTGTAGACAGTTTCCATTTTATAAGCGAATGGAAACTGATGCTCATTTATAGCGACTTTGGATGACCTAAGATATTACTTATGGGCAGGTAGGTGGCACGGTGGACAGAGAACTGGTTTTAGAATCAGAAAGACTCTTCTTCATGGGTTCAGATCAGCCTCAGACTGTGTGACTAACTATGTGACCCTGAACAAGTCAGCTGGAGAAGGGAATGGCAAACCACTCCTTGCATCTTTGCCGAGAAAACCCCAAACGGGGTCACAGAAAGTTGGACATAACTGGAGTGACTCAATAACAACAAGACCGTACTCATTGCAGTTTGGAGACAAAAAGCAGGAAGTCCCTTCTATGAGTATAGAAAACAATGCTGTTATAGTCTCAAGACAACTTTTGAAACACCTGCCATAAAAATATATATAGATCAAGAGGGACAGGGAAAGCGAACACCTACACAGATAATTCTGTATTGAAGGTATGGCAGTGTGCCCAACAATCAGTCAAAGAGTATTTATTAAAGACCTACTATGTGCCAGGTGCTAATACAGCAATGAATGAAATAAACCTTACTTGAACAGATCTTACATAGGTTGATTTTGTGAGTAGTGGGGAGGAAACATTCTGGACATTCTGGAGGTGGGAGCTTTACCAAAAATTGTAGTGAAACTTTTGCTTGCGGGATACCTGCGGCCAAGAGGACCCTGTTTAATGCTGGGAAATGTCACGTTTCTCTTGGCTCCATTCCTCACCTAGAAACTTGGGGAAATACCATGGAATTCAATATTAATAGTTGCAAAGTCATCTAGTCCAGCCTCTTCATCTTACAGATGAGGTAGCTTGAGTTCTAAGAAGGTTAAGTAACTCGACCAAGGTCACACACATAGAAGATCTTACAATAATAATAGAGTCAAAGGGTCCCAAAACTGAGAATGAATTGAGGCTATGATGTCTGTGGCCCAGAAAAGACGGGAAGATAATACAGTATGACCATAAATTTTCATCTTTTTTTTCTTTCTTTTTGCTTTTTGGAAGGCAGTTGGGGTTAAGTGACTTGCCCAAGGTCACACTGCTAGTTTTTGTGTGTGTGTGTGTTAAGTGTCTGAGGCCGGATTTGAACTCAGGTACTCCTGACTCCAGGGCCAGTGCTCTATTCACTGCGCCACCTAGCCACCCCCATCTTTTTTTTTTCTTTTATGGAGAATGACCTTCAGAATAAGAAAGCCGAAACAAAAGTGTCTAGCAGGGAGTTGAAACAGAAGACAAGCGGGGATAATAAGAGGAAGAAACTGACTACCTTCAATGAATTCAAATCCTCCAGATCTAGTACCTGCCCTCATGGAGTTTATAGTCTTTCTGGGGATATAATACATAAGAATGTAAAAAAGTATCCCACAAATTCAATAATTCAAAAAAATATTTATTAGACAGCTAATGTATACAGAGAACACTGGGTTAGAACTAATAGAAATGCAAAGTTTACTTGACATGGTTCCTGTGCTCTTGGCACTTATGGTTCAGTATGGGGCTCAAATGATTAATATATACAGGATTTGTGATTTCCTTAGTGTAAGTTAGATGACTCAGTGGATAGTCAGGAAGATCTGAGTTCAAATCAGCTATTTACTAGTTGTATGACACTAGGCATGTCACTTAATGTTTGCCTTAATCCACTGGAGAAGGAAATGACATACCACTCTAGTGTCTTTGCCAAGAAAACTCCATGGACAGTATTGATGTGCTGTGGTCCATGGAGTCATGGAGTCAGATATGCCTGAACAACATTAAGTATAGTATGTAAGTTAAACCTCTTCTATGCCTTATTAGTCAAGCAGAGAGGTGGTGTCATGGATAAAGTGCCTGGCCTAGAGTCAGAAAGACTCAGTTTCCCAAGTTCAAGTTTGATCTCAGATACTTGCTAGCTGTGTGACCCTTGTCAAGTCCCTTAACCCTGTTTGCCTCAGTTTCCTCATCTGTAAAATGAGCTGGAGAAGGAAATGGCAAACCACTTCAGTATCTTTGCCAAGAAAACCCCAAATGGGGACAAGAAGAATCAGACATGACTGAAAAATTACTAAACAATAAAATGCCTTAATAGACTTCATAAGTCATCATGATTTCCTGTGAGTGTCATTTCTCTTATCCTTACTCATACTAGCAGGTTTGGTCCTCAGAGGAAGTTTATAGGGGTGACCCTGTAGATCTCTAAACTCGTAACATTGTAGCCCATGGGCCCTTACCAGTTCGTTTACCATGAACAACTTGCCAGTAGACTCAATTAGCTCTTAGAAAAGACTATTTTTTTTTGTAGGGCAATTGGGGTTAAATGACTTGCCCAAGGTCATACAGCTAGTAAGTGTGTCAAGTGTCTGAGGCCATATTTGAACTCAAGTCCTACTGACTCCAGGGCCAGTGCCACCTAGCCGCTCCAAGACTATTTTTTTAATGGCATAGCAAGAACAATAGTAGCAAGGCATCTCAACCCCAAACTTGGGTCATACTCTTCCACAAAGACACAGAGAATATGTGGGAGGGGGGGTAATACACATTTAAAATGCAAATATTAGTGAAACAGATAAATAGGGGGTAACTCTGGAATAGTGGGGTCTCAATGGCCTTTCCCTCTCTGGAAAAGCTGCATAAGGTTCACCATGCATTGCTGTTTCTCACGTGGTCTGGCTTCTTATTAGGCTTAGCTGCTCTTGGGCTGGAATGCGTTGGACTGAGCAGATTGCTCAGATCCGAGGATTGGGTAGATTTCTTGGGTTTTTTTGGCTCTCCATAGGGCATGTTGTTTCTACTATCTACTGGACTCTCTGGGTTCATTTTTCAATGGGCAGTTTCATTCTTCATTAGGTTCTAGTCTCTGGCTTGGTTGGGTTGGGTTGGTTGAACTCTTTTTGACTGGAATGCTTTTTCAATAAGGGCAGCAATCCTCAGCTAAGGATTGGCATAACTCCTTCCTTCTTCACTCCCTCAGTCAATAGAGTACTGGGCCTAGAGTCAAGATGACTCCTTTTCTTGAATTCAAATCTGGCCTCAGACACTTAACAGCTGTGTGACCCTGGGCAAGTCACTTAACCCTGTTTGCCTCAGTTTCCTCATCTGTAAAATGAGCTGGAGAAAGAAATGGCAAACCACTCCAGTATCATTGCCAAGAAAACCCCAAATGGGCTCATGAAGAGCCAGACAGGACTGAAAAAAACCCATAACAGGGTTTCCTTCTAGATGTTTCTCCCCTCTAGGCAAGAGTAAGGAGAAGTCTAGCCTTTCTTGTTTAAAAATTCCTCCAGATTTGGAGCCCAGCTCCCTGGTAGGAGAATCCACCATTATTTAGGGTAGCTGACCACTTTCATTTCCCAGTCTGGGGCTTAATACATGGCTAAGACAAGGATATAGAGGAATTCTGTGCGCTAGGGCAATTTAATTGTCTTGGATGGCCATTTCTTATGTAGCAGAATTATCCAAGACTCTGATTTCAGTTGGGTGGAAAGTTTCACTTGCTTTGAGAAAGGCCTAACCTTTATATTTCAATGTTTCAAAAACCCCCTATGACTTTCAACTTTGCAGAAAAAAAAATTCATTACTTAGTACCTTTCTGGTGATGATCCTCTCCACCTATATACTTAGATTGGTCCTTTCCATCTCGGGGTCTGCCAGAGGTCACACCATTACCCCTTCAACTAAAACAGACTTTGGGAAAACAGGCCTCTATGCTACACCAAGATGAGGCACTAGAGGACTTTAGTATAGAACATATGCAAATACAGTATTAAGGTAAAAATACAAATAAATATTTTATGTGATGTCAGAACAGGAGAGAGAATTTTTCCCAGAGGAGGGGGGATCAGAGAATACTTCAAAGAAGGGGTGGCATTTAATTTGGACTTAAAAGGATGGGTAGGACATCAATAGGGATATGTGTGTGGGGAGGGAGGTGGTGTGGTGTGATACGTGTGTCTGTAGGGAGAATCCAGGAATAGGAAACAGTTTAAACAAAGCTACAAAGATGGGAAAGTCCAGGGTATTTATTAGAGACAGAAAATAGTAGTTTGCTTCAAATGTAGGTCTCATTGTATCCTTAAGTACCACTAACTTAAATGCATTATGTTCTAAAAAACAGTGTATAAAATCTCTGCTTTGCTTAATTTCCTTCTGTCTTCTTTGTGATCCAGATTGTGGTCAGTTTTCATGCATGTTCCCTGACAGTTTGGAATAATAAAGTAAATCCTTCATTTTCCTATCGTGTTTAAATTTCTACAAGTTCTTCTTTTGTTTGCCCTTTAGATTTTCTTACCACTCTTCATTTTTCTTGAATAAATTAATTTGAGAATATCTCTCAGGATCTCTAGTGTTATTCATTTTCCCATCCATGCTGTACTTGTTTTAATTGCTATATAGTATTTTTTTTAATGCTTTAGGACTCTTTCACTTTGTTCATTTTATATTTTGGTAGCTTTAAAATTATCTTATGTGGTTTCTTTGCCATTTTCTTCTCTTTAGTATTTCTATTGCTTTTGTAGAAGCAGAGGAAGAATCTGGATTCTATCTCACTCTTCCATTTGAGCTAAGAACAGTCAATTTGATTGTATATATATATATATATAAATAGAAAGTAAAATGAGGTAAGTGTGGAAAGTTAGGGTGGTGGCAGATTGTAAAGGGCCTTCAATGCCAGGTTATTTATTGCTTACTCTGTAAGTGATAGAGAGCCATTTTAGTATTTTGAGCAGAGGAATGATAAGGCCAAGACCATTTATCAGGAAAATAAATTTTTCAGCAGTCTGTAGCATCGCTTCTAGAGGCACATACACACAAAATGGTTTAGCAGAAATACAAGGAAGTATGTGATTGTGACAGGATGAATAAAGATAGCAGGTGTTTATCACAGTTCAGAGAAAGAGGTTGGAAAGTCAAGGAAGGAAGGAAGGAAGGAAAGAAGGAAGAAAGGAAGGAAGGAAGGAAAAAAAGCATTTATTAAATGAGGTGGTAACAGCAACAATATGACAAGTTTGATTCATAGCAGGGCTTCATGAATAGAACATGGAGACAGTAGGTGCTTGTCTGAGCTCAGAGAACACCTGGTACTGGTCAAAGCAATTCTGGGATTTTGCTGTGACTGAGATCATACAGAGGGTGAGCACAAAGGATTGTTGTTATGTCAAGCTCAGGTCACAGTTTGTTTGCTGGGCCTTAGCTCTGGAAAACAGGGTGTCTCCTAATGTCTTGACAAGTGCTGAGGATATAAAGGGGAAAATAGGCCTTGTTCTAAAGGGCTCTCATTTCTAATAAGGGGAGACAGCATAAATATAAATAGAATGGCTGCAGAGAAGACCCCAGGGAGAAGATGGAATTTGAACTGAATTTAGATTAAGCATGGGCATCCCAGAGAGCTCTTTTCTGGACCTTCTTCTCTTTTTGCTTTACACTATTGCATTTGGTGATCTCTATAGCTCCCATGGATTTAATGACCATATCTATGCTGGTGATTCCCAAATCTACCTCTCCTGCCCCAACCTTTCTGCTAACCTCCAGTCTCATATCTCTAACTGCCTTTCGGACAGCTATAACTGGATATTGTCAGTCGTACCAGTACCTCCTCTAACCTGGTCATGACCAGAGCCAAACAGAACAGGCTAGAGAGAAGAGAGTCAGGACAAAAATAGAAGTTTAAATAATTTCAGAATGAGGAAAATGGTGCTTGCAAACAGAAGCCACCCCTCCTGAGAAGGAGGGCTTAACATACTGGAGCAAGGTAGTGCTTTATATACATAGAAAATCAAACCCCAAGTGGGTTGGACTGTGACATAATCATTTTTGGGTTTTGAGTTGTTGTTCCCACAGCAGGCTCATGCATGGTGTTCCTGGGTCCTGTGGGAACGATTTCTAAGTTGAAGAGTACAGAACCGGTGCGAACAGGAACACCATACCTGGTTTGGTTCACTTGGAAAATATAATGAACAAGGATTATAAACATGTCAAGGGAGGTGATAGATGGCTTTTGGCTCTACCACATTGGCTCTCAGGTACCTGCGAAATAGTAGGGCATAAATCCCCCTATGAGCACCAGGTCAAAGAAATACACTTTGCCACAGTGTGAAATCATCTAGAGTGCGAACCATTGTTGTTATGCCAAGCTCAGGGCACAGCCTGATTGCTTGGGCCTTAGCTCTGGGAAACTGGGTGTCTCCAAAGTATTTTCATAATGTCCAGTAGACATCTTAAACTCAAAATATCCAAAACTGAACTCATTATTTTTCTCTCTTTTAACTTCCTTATTACTGTCTAAAACAACATGATGTTCCCACTCCCCTAAACTCAAAACCTAGATGTTACCCTTGACTCTTATCTTTAATTTCCCATATCTAATCTATTGCTAAGGTCTGGTGATTTTGACTTCACAACTCTCTTGATATATATCCCCTTCTCTTCTCTGACATTGCCACCACTCTGGTGCAGGTCCTCATCACGTTACACTTGGATTATTGTAACAACTTGCAAAAATCTGGTAGGTCTGCCTACCTCAAATATCTTCCGATCCATCCTCCATTTAAAAGTGATTTTCCTAAAGTACAGGTCAGATCATGTCATACCCTTCCCTCAATAAACTCCACTTGCTTCCTATCACCTTCAGTATCAAATATAAATACAAATATAAAATCCTCTGCCATTCAAAACCCTTCATAATTTATCCCTCTCCCACGTGTTTTGAAGTCTACTTACACCTTATTTCCCACCATGTACCCTTCAGTCCAATGACATTTGGCTTCTTTGCTATTCCAAACAAGACCTTTATCTCTCAACTCCAGGAAGTTTCTCTGGCTTTCCCTCATGCCTAGAAATGCTCTTCTTCCTCATCTCTAACTCCTGACTCCTTGGCTTCTTTAAATTCCAACTGAGATCCCATCTCCTGCCGGAAGCATTTTCTACCCCCTCTTAATTACAATGCCTTCTCTTTTAAAATTCTTTTTCATATTTATCCTATTGATTGTCTCCCCTATTAGATTTCGAGCTTGTTGAAGGCAGGGGTTGTCTTTTGCCTCTTTTTGTACCTCTGGTGCCTGGCTTGTTGTTGTGGATGATTCATGTCTAACTCTTCTGTCCATGCTGTCCATGGGGTTTTCTTGGCAAAGATACTGGAGCGATTTGCCATTTCCTTCTCCAATAGATTAAGCAAACCGAGATTAAATGACTTGCCCAGGGTCACACATCTAGTAAGTATCAGAGGCTAGATTTGAACTCAAATCTTCCTGATTCCAGGTTCACCACTGTGAGCACTTTTTCAGGCTCACAGTAGGTATTTAATAAATGTTTATTGACTGGCTTCCTGAAAATAGACAGAAGGGAAGGGAAAGAGCATTCCAAGAGAGGGGGATAGTTTTTGTTGTAGGCCAAGACTTTCAGGGTCTTTGGCCACATTAGCTCCCCAGTTCTACAAAGGTCATTAGGCTGATATGCAAGGAAAGTATGATCTTGTTGGGTGGATGCTCTCATTGGTTTCATGAATATCTAAAGAAAGTACTGA